>CM051695.1:5538406-5593406 GCA_028022725.1 Lycodopsis pacificus
TCACTACATTGAAGCAGGAAGCAGGAAGACACACTGACTGTCGAGAGGATAGGTTGTGTTCTCACAACCTGAGAACACTGAAACTCATTTACTTCAGGCAATATGAAAGTCTAAGAGAGCAATATTTGATCAAATTAATACATATATTCTCACAGTTTCTTATCAAGAGTGATCTTATCTCTTATCTTAACCTGCCATGAGATCTGCAACTATGTGGGTCTCACATCCCCCTGTCTCACCTCTCACATCCCCATGTCTCACAACTCACATCCCCCTGTCTCACCTCTCACATCCCCATGTTTCACCTCTCACATCCCCTTGTCTCACCTCTCACATCCCATGTCTCACCTCTCACATCCCCCTGTCTCACCTCTCACATCTCCCTGTTTCACATCCCCCTGTCTCACCTCTCACATCCCCCTGTCTCACCTCTCACATCCCCATGTCTCACAACTCACATCCACATGTCTCACCTCTCACATCCCCCTATCTCACCTCTCACATTCCCCTGTCTCACCTCTCACATCCCCCTGTCTCACAACTCACATCCCCATGTCTCACCTCTCACATCCCCCTGTCTCACCTCTCACATTCCCCTGTCTCACCTCTCACATCCCCCTGTCTCACCTCTCACATCCCCCTGTCTCACAACTCACATCCCCATGCCTCACCTCTCACATCCCCCTGTCTCACAACTCACATCCCCATGTCTCACCTCTCACATCCCCCTGTCTCACCTCTCACATTCCCCTGTCTCACCTCTCACATCCCCCTGTCTCACCTCTCACATCCCCCTGTCTCACAACTCACATCCCCATGCCTCACCTCTCACATCCCCCTGTCTCACAACTCACGTCCCCCTGTCACAAGTTGCTGTCACAACACTTTGCAGGTGTGTAGTTGAGATCAAAATGAAGTTCATATATGGTGTGCTAGGTAGGAGCTAAGTGGGGTAGGTGCCACAGACCCCTCACTCTACTCCCCTGATAGGATTTGGCGTCATGGCTGGTGTGATCCCATCACAAGTTGGTCTCCAGTTATAGTTTATTATAATTGTACAGTTTGTTTTGACATGCTTTGGCAACATTGCAGTCATGCCAATAAAGTCACTGAGGGAGAGAGAGAGAGAGCGAGAGAGAGAGCTCATTAAGATTCAGATGTGTGAAGTGGTCCAGTCGTGGTCTTCGGGCTCTCTGTGAAGCAGCCTGGGTTCTGTGTGGTTTGAGGATTTACTCTGAGCAGACACAACATGAGAAACAGCAGGTGAAGCTCCGGATAAACACGTTGATCAGCATCACCCTCTCCCTTTCACTTCCCTTCCTCGTCCTTTCTCTCTGCAGTCGTTGCTTTCATCTGCATTCTTTGCCGTCTTTGAGTATCTTTCTTTGTCTCTCACCCTCTCTACTGAACCCGGCGGTAGTCTTTGAAGCCTGTTAAATGTTTTGGGTTTTTTGTTTTCCCCGGCAGTGCCCGGGTCAGAGATGAGTGGTGCCTGGCTGTAAGTCTGCCAGGCCAATTAAAGCTGACAGCAGCTGCAGATGCTTAAGACCGCGGCTGCCATTGCGCTCATCACACCGCTGCTTAACGGCGACAACTTGAACTCCCTTTCTTCCATTTGGTCAACTCCAAAGGACAGCCCGCCTGTTGAGTCAGAAAGGGGCGATCTGGCAGAGGAGGCTGAAGTGATTGTTCAATCGCTCTTTGGATATTCATGACGGCTTAATATTCAAGATGTTGTTTGGTTTATTTGATTTCGTTCGACACTGGTCAACCTTTGAGGGTGTTGGAGTGTCTAGCAGATTGAGTGCACTCCAAAAACTTCTCCAAAATGATGCACATCTCCAAACAATCAACTAAGAAAAATAAAATAGGCATATGTGGCTTGAATGTCATTCATTGTTGAGGTCTTTGGGGGGATTTGAGAGCATTTCAGAAGTGTCATAGAATGCTTCTCAATGGATGGCCATGTGTTCAATAGGCTCAAGGTAAAACACAAAGTAGGATTGTTTTGCATAGAAGCAGCTTTAAATGGGGCACTCCACCAATTTTACACATGAAGATGAGTTTACTTGTCATGAGGAGTGTGAAAACAGCTCTGTACTGTCTTCTGTGGCTCTAAAAGGAGCTTGCTCTTGATATGTTGAACAGAAAGTCTTGACCACAACTTTGGGACATGGGATTTGTAAAATGTGGACATTTACCTGGCAAATAAAGACGCCACCGGTAATTGGTAATCATAGGCTGCCTTCGTTTCCACATAAACTACGCAACGGAGGCGGTGACAACATATTTTCTGCCCATTGATTTTCATGACAACAATGAGATCAATCTACCTGTTCATGTTTGTTTGCAACATGGGTACTACTAGCAGCCTGGTTACCGTCCAAAGCAAGAAACAACATTGAGAATCCCAAATTGAACTAGAGCAGCGGTTCCCAAACTTTTTAGGCCACGCACCCCCTTCTACATCCCGACCGGGTTCACGCACCCCCAATCCCCCCCCCCCAAAGCAACAGAGCCCATTTATCATCCAAGAAACTGGATGAGTGTTTGTCTGTGGACTCAGACGACCAGATGGAATCCTACCACAGGTACGTCTTTATGCTATTAAACTACATCTTTATTCTATTAAACTACGTCTACTTTAGCTGTAGCTTCAAAACACACACACAGAGACCCTCTCACACACACACACACACACACACACACACACACACACTTGCATACATCCATCCTCACCCATTTTATTAATTTGCTTAGATATTAGTCACATAAAATTGTATAATAGCGTTGTTGATTGCAATATTAATTGATCTAATCATTTATTATTCTGATTTAATAAACCCTGTTATATTTTAAAGAGCAGTCGTCTGTGATTACTTGTGCATATGTATGTAATGAAACTGTATGTAGTAGTCTTGAGTTCGAACTTAAACCTTCAAGGTCACTCTGAATGTGTAGTCGTACTAGACTATTTGACATTATGAGTGACCACTAATTATGAGACTTAGTTTTATCGTTTGGTTATTGGTCCCTGTTCGCAGGGTGGTGCCCCGTTATTATTAATAATCATTAATAATTGTTACTTACATTAATAATTCTATTGATGTCAAGAATTCAGTTTCTTAAATGCTGATAACTCAAACAAGCCCCTATTGATCCCAACACCAACATATATTGTAAATATAAAGTATACTCAGTATATATATATATATATATAAATAGATATTCAGCATTTTTAATGTAGGTAGATCATTTTGACTTGGTCATTTTAAAAGTAGCTCGCAAGCCGAAAAAGTGTGGGCACCCCTGCCCTAGAGGCACCACACTTTGGGAATCCCTGAACTAGAAAACCCAATCTCAGTGCTCTGATGAATCTAGAGAATCCAGAGTCGTAAATTAGTTTAATTGTTACGACCTGATCTAGCTTAGGAGAAGGCACAGTTTGTATTTCTCCCGCTTGGCCTCCTTTGCCCCTTCGTCCTCCATCGAAGTGGCTCTTTTGCCATATTTTCCACAGTTACACATTACTCCAGTTGTTTCAACGCTCACCATTTTTGCTACCTGGCGGTAGCTACTGTTGTCTGTTTTGTTGAGTTGAAAGCTTTTATGTTGAGATGCCTCTTAGCAAATTGATTTCTGGTTAGCAGTGATGAATCGCATAAGTCTAGGGCTTTTATTGTGAAATGTAAGAACAGAATCTGTAATGCACTGTGGTTGACCATGTGGGAGGCAATAAAGAGTTTTATTGTCTTGGTTTAGACTCAAGGGCCTCCGTGCTATTATTTTATTACCTTCAGACTGGCCATCGTCTTCCTTTTGCCGTACATGGAGCCCTCATTTTGGCCAAGAGGTCGCGACCCGGTGGCAGACAGAATTGCAGAGTGAAAACGAGGCTTATAGGGAACCAACGTCAACGCAGACGGCGTCATTATTCGACAGCCATTACATTGTGCAATCAACATTAACTTCGCAGTGATGACTTCAAAACACTTATCTCTTGCCACATAAAAAGTGCAACGCTAAAACACTGAACTGCCCCTTTAATTTGTTGCATTTGATCATAAAGACTTTGATCACTGAACTTTTATGTCGGTAAATAAAATAAATCTCATCAAACACTGCTAGCCTAACCTTTGACATCAAAATGCAACTTTTCTTTTTGCTGCCCCTTTTCATAATTAATGTGTGTATAATGTGTTGTCCCTCATATTGTCGGAGCGCTTTTGAAAGCCCTGAATGCAAACATGAATAATGGGCAGCAAACAATGAACTCTGTGTGATTTTTCATGTCTTGTCACCCCAGAAGTCTTCAACAGATTGGCGCCGGGTGGTTGGGGGTTCTGTTTTTAGTTTTTTTGTTTCCTTCATCCTCTTACATGTGAAGCACCATGCGGTGATGCGTGCTGATTGGGTGACATCTTCTGCAGCTGTAGCCTCACTGGAGCCATGGTTCCTTTTGACTTTTTTTTCATGCACATTTTTAGCTCATGCTTGTTTGTTTTTACGTGGATGTGTGGGCGTTAGGGAAGGTGAAAATCAAAGTCAGAAAGAAAACACAGGCGTCGCAGGTGGAGCTGAAATCGTTACCCGGTGGAACAAATGAAGGATCAAGTCACTCTTGTGGGAGAACTCTGCCTCATAACCTCTCAGTCCTCTTTCCTCTGCAGGCTTGCTATACTGCTGATAGTGTGGTTTTTCTTTTCTTTTCTTTCTGGCTTCGAGGGTTGGGAATTCAAATATTGTTATCACATATTGGAAGAGAGAACAGTCTCCGGCGGCAGCTGCAGTCTGTATCTGGTATGCGGGTCTACTTCAGTGGGAAAACACTCCTCTCCGGTGTTTTCCTTTCAGCATAGTTTACATTCCGCCGCAGACTGAGGATGGAGGATTTGTCTCCGGCTACCACTGTAAGAAAACAAAATGTGTTGCGATGTTACTGTCCCCCCCGGCCCCTCCTGAGTCGTTAGTATGCATAACAGGCACACTCCGGTGAACAGGTCGAGGTTGGAGGTCAAGGGTGAGTGGAGCTAATGCTTTCATGCTCTTGATTCAGCTCCTCTCGGGTGTAATACCCGCCTGTCAATTTGTTTGAGCTGCGGATTTACATAATGAATTTATATTAGCCAGTGTTCTGTTCTCCACACACTCCATCCTTCCCTCCCCTCTCTCTCTCCCTCTCTTAGTGTTGCAATTACCCCCCTTGCTCTCCCCCCCCATCTCTCTCTCTCTCAGCTTCCCCGCGTTCTCTTCTCCACCTCCCCCTTCCCCGTTCCCCTCATCCTCCTCTCATCAAGTTTACCAAGTGCCCAGAGAGCAGAGTGTTTAAATGCAAACGAGCCTCATTTCCAAACTGACGCCACAGCCCAAGTATGCCTCACACACAACAGCCCGAGCCCCGCTGAGAGGCTCCGACAGGAGATGGATGGATGGAGATGATGGAAAGAGAGAGAGGAGAGAGAGAGAGAGAGAGAGAGAGAGAGAGAGAGAGAGAGAGAGAGAGAGAGAGAGAGAGAGAGAGAGAGAGAGAGAGAGAGAGAGAGAGAGAGAGAGAGAGAGAGAGAGAGAGAGAGAGAGAGAGAGAGAGAGTGACTGATGGAAAACGGGAGAGAGGAGTGGGGATTCTTGGAAGTAAAGTGCATGCATCAAATAGGATGCAGAGCAGCAGGGCGGCGGAGCCCGTAGGTGTCGGGTGCTATGACATTCCTGCCAGAGAGGAGGTGATGAACAAGCCACTGTCTTGTTCGTCATAACATTCCTTTCACCACACAACGATGCAAGATCACCACGATGGAGTATTGTCTGGTTTTGGACTTGCAGTAGTGTTATGCATGAATAAAACAGCATTGAAACACTTACATGGTTCATTTTATCTCTGTGTAGAGTGCGGCTTTGCGATTGTGATCGTATCCTCCTTGACCTCAGAAACGACAGAAAACCATCTCATGACGACGCGGTATGATTGAACACTTCAGAAACAATATGAATTTTAATCAACAGAGGGACGTGTTGAGATTCACTCTAGATTGATTTAGAAATTAGCAAGGGGTAACCATTATTATTGACAAATGGAACAGATCTGCGAAGAGTATTCTGTGAGGAACAATGTGTTTCGGTATATCAAATGGAAAATAAAGATTTCACTTGTTTACCCATAGGTTTACGGTCGGGAAGTTGGTTGTAATGTATATTTCATATCTGTAGACATTTTCTACGAATCCTTTTGTAACCCATTAAGATTAAATATAGTTTTTTTTTGTAAAATCTGAATTTTATTAGAACGGCAAGTGAGTTGAAAACATCGAGGGACTATTGCATGGTTTAGTGTTGTGTGTTTGATTTTGAGTACCAGTAAAAGGAGATTATACCCTTTGAAATGCTGGAAGGCTTGTGAGAAAACTGCCTCTGTGAGGTTAAACGCTAACAGCAATATGCTAACATGCTCGCAATGATGATGTCAACATGCTGATGTCCAGGTATATGGTCACAAATCAAAGTATTGGGCAAATCAAAATTTAGACCCAATGATGGCACAAGGTAAGACGTCAGATCACCAAAGTTAATGCAATCCATTCTGAGGAGAACATCATTGTTTGTACCTGATGGCACTCCATCCAATGGTTGCTGATACGTTCCACTAAAACCCGCACATTTCACCCTGCTGGCGGCACTGTAGGAGAAGACGGGGGATCAACACAGCCAGTAGGGTTCATCCTCTGGGGACAAGTGTGGAAACAACATTTTATCTCAATAGTTGTTGAGATATTTCATGAAATCCAAAAAAGTCAACCTCATGGTGACACTAGAGGTGAAGTCAAAACAGCTAGTAGGGTTCATCCTCTGGGGACCTTACCTTCATGGCAATCCATCCAATAGTTGTAATATTTCAGTCCGGACCAAAGTGGTGGTCCTATTGACAGACCACTGACAGACCAGCATCACCATCCCTAGAACCAGGCTACTGGCTAGAAACATAATAAAATATACTTCAAAATAAAGGTCTGGTATTGTCTGCATCCCAGTTATTTGAGAATTATACGAGTGTGTGTGTGTCACCACGTTTCTCCCACACACGTTGTGGTCCTGGCACACCTTCTGATGACTACTCTGCTGGGGAGATGTGTGACCATTCACCTCCTGCCATCCAAACACGCACACACACACACACACACACACACACACACACACACGCACACGCACACGCACACGCACACACACACACCTGACAGCGACAGAGGCCTTACATCACTGTTCATGACAGAGAGCTGCTGTAAAACTTCCCTGGGGGCCTTGTGTGTGTGTGCGTGTGTGTGTGTGTGTGTGTGTGTGTGTGTGTGTGTGTGTGTGTGTGTGTGTGTGTGTGTGTGTGTGTGTGTGGTTCACTAACGCCTTGTCCTGTAGTTAGCTGCTTGTCTGTCCCCTCTCGCCCCCCTTTTTACCTTCTTTTTCTTTCAGGTCCTTCGACTCCGGGAGTGTATGCTAGGTAATGATGAGTGCCCCCCTCCTCTCCTCATACTTAGTTTGATAGACTTCTCCATCCTCCTCCTCCTCCTCCCTCAGTCTATTTGGGCCCAGTGTGTGTGCTAGGTAATGGTGCAGCTGGGCCATTAAAAGCGGGGGGCTATTTGACAGCGCCCCACGCCTTTCATTCCCTCAAACCCCATGGATGAGGAGAGAGAGAGCTGAATGTAGGTCTCTCTTTCTCTCTCTGTCTCTCTGGTAAACCACCGACTGTCTTTCTCTTCTCTCTCAGCCGCCCTCCCACTCCTTCTTTCGGAGGTTGTGTATATACGTGTTTGAAGTCTGTCCATTTGTCTTAGGGGATTGTGCGGAGCTTGTATTGACTATTGAGTGTGTGTGTGTGTGTGTGTGTGTGGTGTCGAGGGGGAACTGAAGGTGTTAAAGGCTTGATGTGAATAGCCTTCATCTGTCAGCCACGGAGGTCGGCAGGGGTAACACTGAAAGTCCTGGGTGGTCCGGCGTTTTCCATTTAAAACCCCTGCCATTCATACATACATTTGTCTACTGTAAGAGATAGGTGGGTGGTTGGTTGTGTGCATGCACACACGCACAAACACGCAGATAAATCAGCGTATGTGTGGTTCAGGTTTAACTCGTCATCCAAGGTTACAGGTACAGAGATACTTTCTCTGGTCCTGTGAAGGAGAAACATACATAAGATGAGGATATTGGGTTATTGTGGCTTCTGGGAATGTAATATACTCTACTGTAGATTAGAATAAGAAAAAGGTAAAGCGTAGGAGGCCTGAAGATATTGAAAATAATGTTGCGAACATATAGAGTACAAAGATACTTATCCTAGTTTTCCAATATCCACGTTGAAGGGGATGTGAAAGTGTTCATCGTTAGCTACTGAAATGATTGGAGCCCGTTTGGAGTAGATTGCTCTGCTCCCTGGTATCGCTGCTGGCAGCGCTCCGAAGAAGTGATGAGTTTGGTTGTAACGTTAGCATGCAGCAGTTAGCTTGAACTGCACTCAATGAACCGCAGCCTGTAAAGGCCCGCTCGACTCCGTCCGCAGAGCCCTGAAGCCCCGCCCTCGCTGCTGCACAGAGCACTAGCACTTCTTTTTGGTTATTTATTAGTTTGTCAAAACTGAACGTGTCGCGTGTGAAAATTGCACCAACGTCGACGCTGCACGTTCTTGGGTTGCCAGCAATACACACCTCGAGTGTGAAGTCAATCAGATCAACGGTTCCCGGGATATGCGAAGGACACACAGTCAGATTCCTTGTGTCACAGTTGGTTATGTGCTCTACACTATGGGGCTGAGGACACAATTAGAAATAAGCGACGGGTTAAGGTTAGTGTTTAGTAATGGCAACGAGTGCATGAGTTGCATGCATCGTTCCTCCTCTCCACACTGCACTGTAAGAAATGGGGAACAAAAGCCACAGACCCATTCTGTGCAAAATGTTCAGCTGACGTTTTTGTAGCATGAGTATGAACTCAACATAGAGCATCAGAGAACCTTTCCCACCAGAAACTAGAAGTAACCATCAGAACACACAGATACACAGACTACTATTGTTCTGGTGATGGTGGCAGGTAAAGCATCCATAATCCACATGGTGTGTGTTCATCATGGTCACGGTGCAAACAGGGCAACATATCTTCGGTTTGGTTTCTTACGAAAAGTCTTTCTCTTATTTTCAGTGCGTTTTTCTACAAAAGCCAGCAACACCTGTCAATCTCTGCTCGTTACACGCAGACGGTCTTTTCAGAATAGACTTCCTTCCCCACAGGAAACTCAGTTCGGTTTAGGAAATAACACTACTTGGGAAAGGTTTGGGAAAGGTTGTGAAATACTTGTTTATAAATCAATGTTGACTTCTCGTTTCACGTGGGGAAGGAACAGCCACCTCCTGTCTGGTTGTTGGAACCATGCACCTCCCTCTCCGTCCGCTGTGCTCTTTTTCTGTGTCTTAATACTTCCTCGATCACGATTACGTGGATAATGATATGTAATGATTTCGAATTACGCCATATTATTTTCCATAGGTATAGCTACGAATGCAGGATGAGACCAGTCTGAGCAGGAACTGTTAAAACCTTCTCGGTGCAGATTTGCCAAAATATTAAATCCTGTTGGAAAAACAGATCGGGGACCAAGGTGAACCCCTCCAGATACAGTAATCAGCATTTTATTCCTCTACGAAGACATAGATTGATTCTTATATTCTAAAATAATAGTGTGTATGTGTGCATACATATTGTGCAGCTGCTATTGTCTTGCCGTGAGGTAAGTTTATATTGGAAGATGACCCGAGCATGCGTCGGTCTTCAGATGGACACTGAACACTGTGGATGAGACGTCTCATCGGAGGCTAATTACACGAAGCATTATGTCTAAATGAAGAGTGACTCTTCACAGTGAATTACTGCATACATACATCTACATGCATCTACTGTTTGTTTGCATCGCCCGTAATATGAGGGGAAAGTGTTGCTTGTCCACTCTGTCGATTCCTCCGGAGACACGAACGTCTCTCCCGCCACCCGGTCTGCCGGTTGCCGTGGCGCCGGTAGGTTGGCACTCAGGCCTCATTGTGCCGGAGCTTTTATTACTTTCATAATGACACGTCTTCAAACTCTCTGGCGCAACACGCTGCTGTTTTTTTTTACACTTTTCAAATCTTTTCAGCTGATGAAGTGGAGGATAAAGGCTTTTGCGTCGCCGACTAATGAGATGTCACTAGTGTCTCCATGATGATCACAATAGCAGTCATTTAACGTGATGGATTCAACGTGCAGCTGAAGGACACCGGTTTCCTTTCGAATGATTTGTTATTATCATTTGCTCGGTGCTCAGATGCACACGCAGCATTATCATTAGCAGAAAACATCTCTTCATATCGCTACCTTTTGTACTCAAAGTGACAAAAAATGTCATTATATACATTCTGAGCAATTCAAAACGAATGAGTCTTTTCGCTTAGATACTTTGATAATTTGTTAAATGGATGCTCTTTAAAGAATGTCTTTCATATTGCATGTATTTAAAATATGGATAGATGTTTTACACTTTCAGTAAATTATGGTGACTGTCATTCACTTGCCACATGAATGTCTTCTGTCGATGAATGTGCTAAATTATGTTTTTTCCTGGTTCACTCTCCGCAGTACTAACAGTGGATTTTTTTATGGATGGAGTATAAAACTAAAAGCCTCATACTGGAACATTGCGTATGAATTATTTATGGCCCCAAAAATGTGATAACAGAAGTTGAAAATTAGGAAAGCTGGAAACTGACATCCTTTCATGCCAACGAGGGAAAACAAGCCTTTCTGCAGGGTGCTTCTCTTCTTCTTCTTCTGCTATTTTTGACTTCAGACTGGTGCACAGGCCTACATTCTAACTGGATGCCATTCAACCCTGGAACTGTGTGTGTGTGAGCGTGGAAGCAGAGTGATAATTATAACTGTCTGACACCTCTGGGTTTCCAGACTGGGAGGCCTCGCAGAACAGCCAGCAGTCAGTCAGCCGGCCGGCCGTGTGTGTGCGTGTGCGTGTGCGTGCGCGTGTGTGTGTGGGTGGCACGTTTCCATCTGCATCCTCTACTGTCACATAGAGAGAGAGAGAGAGAGAGAGAGAGAGAGAGAGAGAGAGAGAGAGAGAGAGAGAGAGAGAGAGAGAGAGAGAGAGAGAGAGAGAGAGAGAGAGAGAGAGAGAGAGAGAGAGAGAGAGAGAGAGAGAGAGAGAGAGAGAGAGAGAGAGAGAGAGAGCCACTCAACCACACAATGTCACTTTCCCTCTCCTCCTCACTACCCAGGACGGCCCGACAGACACTTGCGATGCTAAAAATGTGCGCGTGATATGCAAATCAAAAGCTACTTTCATTGGACCCAGGGGGGTCTGCAATGACATTGTGTGTGTGTGTGTGTGTGTGTGTGTGTCTGTCTGTCTGTCTATCAGATCAGTAGGTGATATTTGATTGGCTTCTGAAAAGGCGTTTAGTCTCGATCAGGTCCAGCTGCATCTCCTGCCGCAGACAGTCGTTTTCTGACGCTGTAAAAAGGTTATCGATCCAGGGAACACCGACTGAGCAGCATAATCCTGCTTTACATTCCCCTTCTGCTGACTTCGAACAAAAGTTGTCTTGTGTTTGCCGCGGAGCAGCTCCACAGCAGCAGTGAAGAGAATAACAAAGAGGATTCCAGTTTTATTACATGGGGTCTTATTTGTTTTGGCACAAAGGCAAAGGGCCACGGTATCGTTGTGTTTATTCCCGTCACTCCTTCTGGAATCGTCGTAGAGGGTTGGTTGGGGTTGGAGGCTGACCTCCATGTAAATACTATCAATGTTTCATCAACTCTGCCTGAAATAACCACTATAGCTGCTTTGTACATGTTGTGGAAGTTCCAGATACATGGAAAAAGCGTATTTACTACAGCAGTGTGAACCCAAAATAAGCACATTTTGCTGTGATTTGATTGCAATAAACGGATCAAAAAGAGGCGATAACGACATAATGATGCCGATTTGTCAAAAATTCTGAATTTATTCTTTGTCAGGTTGGTCCTCAAGACGACAGGCAAACAACTTTTAAAATGCTTGTTTTCTGAATGGAGTTGGGATCGATCAGTGCTCGGCTGTGCTAATGTTAGATGCTCCATCAACACACAGAACAACGTCATGTAGGCATAAATACTTCAGCAATGTTCTGTTTTTGTTTTACCAATAGATCCCATAGTCTAAGGCAGTGTTTCCCACTTTTTCAAAGAAATGACAAACTGTCCAGACGATAGGTCTTATCTATAAATCATGAGAACAGTAAATTTGTGCCCGTGACGTTTCTGACCATTTTTACTGCCATTTCCACATCACCTTATATTACCTTGAACATGTAAACCACCCGTTTAACAGAGATATACATTTGATAAATCACAACTTTGTTTCATGCGTGTGTGCATATACACATGTTAAATACTTTATAAATAAAACCAAATAATAGCATTTAAGTGGAGTTGACAGGCTGTCACGTTCTTTACATTTCCTCTCGTCAAACAGAATGAACTCTCCTATTAGATTCAATGTTATAATTAGGCTACAGTTATCAAAACAATACAAACATTCAGACTCCCTCATGTGGCTTAAACGTGTACTGCACATATAAATGTTGAATAAAAAACGATGTAAGAAATTCTGCAAATTAATTTGGCGACCCAAATGAGATCACCTGCAATCAACCTGTGGGTCCTGACCCAGTGTTTGGGAGTGGTTCATACGCACATTCTTACACATAGAGTTTCCTCTGCTCTCTCAACCACACTACCTCTACCACAAAGGCGGTTGGTGGATTTTTGTAAAATGATGGTTTTAGGGAAGAGCGGTGAACAGCATGTCATTTTCTGCTCAGCTTTTTCCCCCAACTAATTTCAAAAGTAGCATCCCTACAGTCACATGGCAGCTTCCTCTGCCTCTCGGCTGCTGATCCAAAAGGAGATCTGCTGCATTGCAGCACAAAATCTGCCTCAACGTGCAGGTTGCCAGATGATTCCTCGTGAAATGTTCCGTCTATTAACCAGATTAGTTCTTCGAGCTTTTTGAAGATGTGCATTTGTGAGACACTGCGATGGGTTGTAATAGATAGAAGGGGAGAAGCAGGACGTCGCTCTGGCTCTTCACATTGGACTGCAGCAGTCAGCACAAAATGCAGTTCAAAACGTGGCAATTAGACCAACACAAAAATGAAAAAAGGGCAAAAGCAGCAGCTTTATTTTGGAAAAATTCAACGGTTTTCAACCTCAAGGAACTACTTTTTTTTAGCTAAGTACTTATGACAAGCTGAAGAGGTAAGACAGCAGAGAGCTAATATTTATAAAACTACCCTACAACTACACTATGACTAGCTGACACATTTTCAGGTAACTAGCTAGCTAGCTCACTATCCATGTGTTCAGTTCAGCTAGTTAGCAAGCCCGCTCCTCTGTTTCAATGGAGAAAGTGAAACTAACCAGTAAAGTCAATGGTGACTTTGGTATTTTTCAACCTGGATCCTATCTTCCCACGTTTTTGTGTCCAAGTGACTAACGGGGACAACGTTTTCTTAAACTGGTCCAGCATTGAGGGAAACGGGCCCTATTGTAATGTACGTCTACTAAGAGTGCTTAATGGAAAGGACCCTGTTGAGAAATAAAAAGGTTTTCTTTACCTTTTTGCTTGATCTATCCACTCAGAAAAAGTCTCGTTCTGAAATATCGTGCAGGACCCATATTATCACCTACAAATTCAGCCTTGGCATTGAAGATCTTTCTTTTAACACTCGGCTACGCTTTCACCGGCACTCCTTTCTCCAACTAATGACAATGAGCCTGTCAGGGGCAAATATAAAAGCACTTTTAGTGCTTTTAGTACATCGGCGGGGGAGGAGTTCCCCCAAGAGATTACATTGCAGCCCGTTTAGCGCTTTCCCTCAACACTGGACCAATTTCTGAAATTGTTATCCCCATTAGACACTTAGCCAAAAAAAACATAGGAAATAAAGTCCAGGTTTAAAAAGAAAAACAAGTTACCCTTTAACACGCGACAGATGATGTCTGGAGATGAATGGCACTGAACTACAAGCAGTCCACTTGTAAATTGTTGTACTTACCTGGATCACGCTTTACATGGACTCAGCGGCCCGTCCAGTTTCCCAAAGTTGTTGACATAATTGAAGATTCATTGTGTACAGTAAAGTTTCTGTTACAACGACAAGATCATGTACAAGATTGTCGGCACCAAAGTGCAGTTCTTTTTACTTCACGACTCCGGAGGTCCGGACCAAACAGGAGACAGCAAGTAACAGCTGTAGCAGCTAAAGAGCCAGATGTTTCCCTCCGGAGATGGTGGAGACCAAAACAGAGCTAACAGGAGAGGTAACATTGAGCTAACCAAGAACACTACTCCAAATGAATGACGTCCTTGTCTATGTCTGCTTTGTCCGAACAGGTAACTTGAAGTTGTATTTTTCGATAATAAATCTTTTACGTGAAATTGTTGAGGTTGGAAGTGTGTTTGTTTGTCGTTCACACCGCAGACTGTCGGGAGCTCTGGGTGTGGCTGAGAAACCCAACGGTTTCTTTGCATGACCAGATGGAGAGAGAAAAAATAAACAGGAAGAAAATAAAGAGAGGGGTGTGTCTGGAAGAGAGAACTGGATGAAGAAGCCGCATTGAAGTGGATGTTGTTGTACTGTAAACTGGTGTGGTTGGGTTCTAATTATAGGCTGGTTTTAAAGAGCATGCATGCTATCATCAACTGCTGCTGCTGCCACCGGGCTGGGCTCAACACACACAAGTATAGGACGCAGCATTCACACACACATTCCAGCCATTGGCGTATGAATGACGCAACAATTAAGTAAGTCATTTAGAGTGCAATAATGATTCTACCTTTGAGTATGCTCAGGGTAAGTGAGTAAGTATAAAAAGTGAAAGACTGCTTATAGCGGGTAGGAGGGCAGGTGGATGGGTCAAACAATGTCCCAGAGTGTTGTTGAGTTATCGTGAAGTTGTGTCAGGGATGTTTGCGATGCGTTTAAGTCATATATATTGTTTACATTTGACTTAGTTTATGTACTTATTTAAGCCCATGCATGATATTATTCCAAAATCTCTGTTTTTCCCACCTAAACCTAACTGCGTCCATTTCCCAGAAGCACCGCTGCGTAAAATGACACGCAAAAAGCCTAAAATGCGTTATCACGACGTGCGTAATGTCCTTCCCAGGATCAGGTCGCACATTCACACAACGCCGTATAGTGTGGTCTCACTGACGTCACGATCTCATTAGATACGAGGTCTGTCCGCCATGTTGGAGTACATACAGATCCAACATGGCGGCGAGTAAACAAGGAAGTGCGGCGAAAGTACCATACTTTGAATCACTGGATAGTGCATCAAAGGTTCGGTACCTGGCCAAATTGAAGGTTATTGGTAATTTGGATCCCTATACGATGAGTGCAGATAGTTTCAGTGCCGATCCTACTTATCTTCCATCGGTAAACTACGCCAACATCTACACGTCTCTCGTGAACACCCCCAGTCCTTACACAAAAGACGAGTTGGAGTGCTACAAAGGGCTCGACGCTTATAATCAGTTTGTCAGTGGATGGGTCCGACACGTCAAAGCAACGGTCGTCGAGAATTCTCATCTCGTCATTGGAAGGGTAAATATATACAGATCTGGTCAGATATTTAGCAATATTCAATGTTTACTCAGTGCAAACAGACACGTGTGTTTGTGTACATTGTACATGCATGTCATTGTGTGTGTGTGTGTAGGAATTAACTTTAAACTAACCCCTAACTTCATCCCCCCCCCCCCCACACACACATATATATATATATATATAATTTATATATAATATATAATTATATAATATATATGTGTGTATATTATATATATATATATAATTTATATATAATATATAATTATATAATATATATGTGTGTGTGTGGGGGGGGGGGGTGAAGTTAGGGGTTAGTTTAAAGTTAATTCCTACAGGCTACACACATGCACACAATGACTATATATTATCAGGGGTGTGGATATCTAGAAAATTAATTTTTGAGAAATTAAGATTCCCATGTTCTATCTACTTACTTTTATAAATTATTTTACTTTTTTTTTCAAATTCAATGCACAGAGATACATCAAACACTCGAACCCAGCTTTATGTGTGTGTAACTGGGAAAGAAAAATAAAATCTCTGGTCAAAACAAATTAAATCTCAGTATTTTGGATAAATTATAATCTCCATGTTTTTTTACCTTCACATTATAAAATATATGTAACAACTTAATTTCCCCTGTTACAGGTAATGCATTCACAACGCCTGAGAGAGACTGCTCTGAAGCCGTGGCTTGTTGCTGAGAAGACAGGATACAACATACATGTATGTGGATTGATTGGAAGAAACAACAAACAATAAAATACATTGTACAACTTGAAAATGTATGTAGTTTTACTTTCACAATTATTCCAGTACAAAATACTTGAGCTTGGTATGTTAGAAGAAACATGCTGGACAATTTATCCAAATATTTTCACAAATCAAATCTTACTTTTTAATATCAATTAATTAACACTATACAAAATAAATTTGGTTCATGTCTCGGGGAAATCAAATCTAGACACTGATCATGTTACTGAACCTAATTGTACAGTCTCCAATGAACATGATGAACCGATACAAGAATACCGGTAGATGTCCTAGATAATTTTACTCGTTAAAATCTACTCTTAACTTTTGCGAGTGTTAATCTCGAGCACTGAAAGTGTCATATGTGTATGGGGGTCAACTAGTACATGAAAGTAAATCTCAAACGCTGATGTATATTTACAAAAGTCTATGGCACATACATTTAGAGTGACTGACAGTGTCGAAAATTCACCATTCACACATTGCAGTATCCCATATTTCATACAGTACTACACATAACCTGTCCAACATCACTCTATCGGAACTACGGATGGGCACAGGTTTGTTAGAGCACAGCAAATAATCGCTGCCTTGTCCAGAGTGGTCAGTTGTGAATTGGTTGCCGTAAACTCAAGCGGAAGTGTGCTCTGTAGAATGGTATACTTTTGACGAAGACATCCTATCACCCTCTCAACATGTATTCGAACATTTGCAATTCTTCTAGTTGCCTCCACTTCCCTACTGCTTAGTTGTTTTTTCCCTTTCGTGAAGGCGGGAATGTGCAGAGTAGCTCCCATCATCCCAACACTATCCGCAATGTCAAACCCACGATCCGCGAGCACCACGTCACCAGGATTTAGTTTATTGAGCAGTCCACAATGTTCTGTTATGCATTTATCACTGGTTCTTCCACCCCATCCCTTGGATAAGAAAGATATGTTGCCTTGTGGTGTCACACCAATCAAGAACTTCACAGTGTTATTGTGTTTGTATGAGGACCATGTCCATGCCCGAGCACCAAGACTGGATGGTGTGTCCAAAAAAACTTCAAAGCAGTCGATGATAACTATAACCTTAGTGCCAAAATGCACGCGGAACGACATCGGCATTGTCTCCTGTAGCTCCTCCCTCTCCGGCCAAACAATCAGATCCTTCAACCTCGTGTGCAACACGTCAATCATGTTGAGAAAAATATGTGAGGATGAAGACTTGTTTATTCCAAACCTCTGACCGAGATCCATATGGGCCAAGTTAAGTCTGAGTTTTAATAAACAAAGTGTCAGCTGTTGGAATTTGGTGAGAGCACTGGCAGTAGAATATGGGATGTGTGGTTCTATAAAATGGTATAGAATTTGCAGGGTTGAGAAGTCCGGCAGTCCAGTATAATATTTCACTTTTTCATCATTATTTTCGAAAAATTCTGAATCAAACCTGGATCGTTCATCGGAAAGTTCCTTTTTCAAATTCAGATTTTCCGAGAGTAGGCGCTGCATCTCAGCTTGCATTGCTGCAATCGTGGCCCCACCGAGGTCTGTCTGGTTGGCTTGGTTATTCTTATCCTCGTCCTCATCCTCTGCTGCTGGTGGGCTGTCATATGCATGATCTGACGTTAAACTCATATCAAGCAATGCTGAGGCTGCATCTATGTGTTTCGCCTGTTGTACCAGCTCGACACGTCTCTGGTACCGACTGCTGTCACGGGCCGATGAAGCTTCGGTAACCTTCTCATGTCCAAGTTTTAGAGACGGAGACCAGTCTGGATTATCGGCATCTTGGAGAGTAGAGGGTTTACCTGAAACAGTTTGTAATAAACATTGAAATACAATTTTACCGAAGTAGTCTTATCGGATTAATTTATATTTCCTTTATTAAATTTATATCGCTAATTATCAACCAGTTTCCTCTCACATGTTTGAATAATTGAAATACCAATTAGCAATTTCTACATTTAATCTTTTTCCAATCTATTCTTTCAATATCAAGTCAGATTGACTTAATGAAAACTAGTGCATACAGTATAATTTTGTTTTTAAAGTCATATAGTGTTCATGTTAATACTAAAACATAATAATCATCTGATAATGTGATATAAATATACAGATGTTTGGGGAGGCCAGTGTTTGTAAATTAATATATATTGAGCAAGGGGCACCTGCACACACTACATCAGTACATGGGCCTAAATGCTACTGCTTGTCAGTGTCACTGAGAATCAGCGAACATGTATGTTTACTTACATCAGAATCGGCGATGATTGACACACTTGCAACTGTTCACAAACAAATTTGTAAATAAAATCACTTACCACTTATAAAGTGATCCGCACATACTCTAGTGTACGCCAAATTAGATTCCTTTATATCTCGAGAGATGCGTGACAGCCATTTCTCGCGACGTCTCTTGGATAGCTCCATCGTGTCATTTCCTTGATGTGTAATGACCGCTGGCAAACGAAAGAATGATTTCTTGTCTCTATCAGCTCTACTGCCACAACCAAAGACAGCACAAAAGTTCACCATGATCGATAGGTTCTATTCAAAAGAGCAGGTGAGGTCGGGAGTACTAAATGTCAGTGCAGTTATGTGACTCAGTCGTGCGTGCCAGTGGCTTTGTGTGTACTCCAACATGGCCGACAGCAAAAACTGTGACGTCACACGAGATCGCACTATATACACACGTGTGCATGAGAACACAAAGGCTTAACCTCGTGGAAATTGCGTTAAGTCCGATTCCACACGCACTCACACACAAACACAATAAACACACACACAAATACATTCATCATCGTTAATTAAAAAGAACAGGATGTCCAAGTACGAAATGGGACAAACTCTCCTCTAATCTCATTGAGGGACTTCCACCAGACAAGCCCGTAATAATGTCACCTCCCTTTTGTGTTGCACACACACACACACACACACACACACACACACACACACACACACACACACACACACACACACACACACACACACACGTGCGCATACACACATACACATCTCCCTCACTCCAGTCCTCTCGTTTTTCAGTCTCTCTCCCCTCCCTCTACGAGTTGTTCTTTTTTGGACGGAGTTGCGCTGCCCTTTTCAAAGTTATTTCGAACGCCTCGGGCTCCCATTAGTATTCAGCTTAACACTGGCTCTCTTTGTTTCAAGGAGAAATTGCCAACTCTTATCCTAAATTTTGCAATAAGACACCGGCAAATGGTATACAGCCCAGACAAAAACGATATGATTCACCTGGGTACCTCTCTCCTTTCTTTCTTTCTCTCTCTTTCACCCCCTCCTTCCTCGGCGGGTGCTGTTATGAATTGGTGTGGTGGAGGTTATTGCCATCATGAGCTGCTTTTGAAATTAGTTTTTTTTTTCCTTCTGAAATTGGATTTCGGCCTACAGTATAAAAAAAATTACACTCAGGCAATATGGTGCTCCGCATCTACCTGCAATTAGTACGGGCTAATCCTTGGCTGTTGCATCATGTGTAATACATCTTACACACATACGCTCAGGAATGTGTGTGTGTGCGGTGTGTGTGTGTGTGTGTGTGTGTGTGTGTGTGTGTGTGTGTGTGTGTGTGTGTGTGTGTGTGTGTGTGAGAGACAGACAGATAGAATCTAGATCAAGCCAGCTCTTGTTCTCAGAAAGTCGTCTCATCAACGCGCCCTTATGCCCATCCATCACAGAGCACACACACACATACACTTATTCACACACACATGCGGCAAACACTATTATCTACCCATCCATCACACCCGATCAGTCAGTAAACCTGCTGAATTTTTCATGTCCCGAATCCTTCACCTGTTGAGAACCGCCTGTCTGCAGTCAGGAAAACATCCAATATTTACTCAGTGTTGTGGTCCGCGCGCGTGTGTGTGAGTGTGTGTAACCTTTCTGCCGACTCTAGCAGACATTCTACATGAAGTCTTCTATGTTCAAAGGCAGCAGGGAGTTCAGCACACACACACTCCCTCTATCCCACCTGATTTTGAACCGGAGAATCGATGTGAGGGCAGGTCCGGCCTGTGATGCTCTCAGATATTCACCGAGAATGTGTGGGTGCCCGAGGTGGTATCCGCATCTGTGAATGTTTTGATGGATTGGCGGCACCCTGTAACTGCTGTTAGAGTTCTGTGAGCGTGCCGACGGTACAGACAGAAGCACGGGCGGTTCAGTGTTGACGACGACTCAGACAACCGCCTGCGGGAGGTTGTAAACAAGGGGATCGGCGGGTCCTTAGAAATGTCTGGAAATGTTTCATTCGAACCACATTTGGACCCTAAAAACAGTATTAAAGGGTTCTGGATGCCATATTCAGAGCATTGATAGAGCAGCAAGCCACTATTTTCTATGTAATATAGTGATGTCCACCTGGGCAGAGAATGAAGCCACTCTCCCGTTGAGAGGCAACATTACGCGGCTAGATCTATGAGGAACTCGGCTCTTGCAGTGGTGGAACTACATTTAGTCTACTCAAATACTTCAACTAACTGTTACTTTTATTTTGAAGTATTTGTTTTTTTACCAGTGTTAAGGTAACTTCATACTGCTAGGTTACAACATCTCAAAGGGAAATATACTTTTAGCACTATATTTATTTGACTGAATAGTAATGAATATGTTATTATATCAATTATTACATTATTATATCAATAACATGTTGATTGTATGAATATGAATGGTAAATTCATGTGGCGTAGGATGTGGCGAAGGGAAGCAGAATGCCCACAGCCCTCTGTCCGATGAGTGGATGCTCCCTCTCCACACCAGGCCAGAACTCACTCAGTGTTTGAGCTGTAAACCTCAGCCTCCGGGTAGAGTCGGACGTCATCTCGATAATGTCTCTTCATTTTGCACACTAAGCTACACATATGAGTCGCTAAGGATCTTGGCCATCGCGCATGCGCAAGCGTAACCTGTATACGGCATAACGTAAACATTTACACGAAAGTACAGGCATTTCGCCATGTATTTATTAATGACTTTTGTTATATGTGAAGTTCTCAATAAAGTTCTTGAAATATTTTTTTTTTACATTTCCCCCTGCGTCCCACCTGTAATACCACTGCGCCCCACTAGAGGGGCACGCCCCACAGTTTGAGAAATACTGCTCTAAATGGACCATAATGTACTAAATGAACATCATGCTGTAGTGAAGAAGACTTGAAACTAGAGATTGAGACCATAAACTCATGTTTACAATGTTTACTGAGGGAATAAATCAAGAGAGAAGTAGTCATTTTCTCATAGACTTCTATACAACCAGAGGAGTCGCCCCCTGCTGGTCAGTAGAGAGAATGCAGCTTTAATGTACTTCAGCATTGGCTTCACTTTTCAGAACTCTATGCCGCCTGTTATAAACAGATGTAATGGACATGATCAGATCACAACAGAATCAGCAGCATCGGGCCAGGAATGTCGGACTTCACAAACAGGTTTGACTCATTTAAATTAGCAGGATTGCATTTACAACGTACAGAAGGTTGTAATCGAACATCGTGCTTGTTTGATATGCCAGAGTAAATTAAACACACACAGTAGTCATCTAGATAGACTTTGTTCTTTCACTCGTGATGTCTTCACAGAATTGTAATTTAATGTGTTATTAAGGTCACCATAGAGACTGACTGCTTCTAATTGACTGAAAGATAATGAAAGCAGTTTTATGTGATTTTTTTCCTCCTCTTTTAAATGACTTAACAAACATAAACAACCTGAAACCGATGCCAAAGGAGCAATAGTCTAAACGTGTTGGTTGTTTGTTTATCGGCACGCCGTGTTCTCAATCTCCCTGAGTGTCACACCTTGGTGACAACGGCGTGGGCGGCGACAGCGCGTGGTTTCCACGGTGACAGACTGATCATTATGGGCTGTGGGATGCCATCATCTCCTTTTTACGGTCCAGATGTTTGTCAGAAGAACTGACTGAGTGTGTGTGTGTGTGTCTCTGCGGGAAAGTCATCGCTTGTTTGACTTTGTATGTGTTTCATGTCTGACTGCTTGTTTGTGTGTGGACCTTCCTTTTTTCTGTGTGTGTGTGTGTGTGTGGAAGCAGCTGCATAGGGGACTCCAAATAGAGTGCTGATGAGCAGGGAAAGAGTTGCTGACTGAGATGCAGAGCTGAGCTTCATGGTTGGAGGACAAAACGTAGTTTTATACACACACACAGTTTCTTGCACACACAGGAACAGGACACTTTTGAGACACTGACAGTTCAACATACAACAGGATCCATCAAAGGTCCAGAGCTCAACCCCCTGCTGAAGTGTCCTTGAGCAAGATTGAATTCGTACAGCTGCACTTGAATTGGATCCAGTACAGAGCGTGGACTGCCAGTTCACCTCCCTTGTACTGCCGATCTTTGAAATTGACAGACATCGTATATATGGTACAATTTGAAAGTGTTAAAAAAATGACTCAGCGTTGACTATCCCATGTGGACCCATGGTGGACCACCGGTACGGGCGGGACTTTACCATTCGATGAAGCTTTACAGCTGGCAACAATTCGTGGACTTGTTAACACACACTTTGGAGTGGAGGGGTCGTCACACCTTGTTGCACTCTGTTGCAAGAACTTCGCAGCGTATCACACCAATACCGCTGGAAAAACTGCATCCAAATGCAATTCACTGCTTGCTTTTACTTTTGTTCGCAAACAGTAAAAAATGGTAATCTGCAATTCACAATTGTATACATAAAAAATGGAGGATGTCAGATATGATTGGTTACCACGTTATGATGTTCCACCCCATACCGAGTCACGATTCATTTATTTGAACGTTGGCCTCTGTCTGCCTCTCCCTCTCACCACCTGTTATCCCATTGTGCTCTTCATGAGGGGTTTGCTACTCCTCATAGAAACAGAATGAAAGGCTCTGCCCAGGTGGCTGCATTTGTTCCGACTATTCGACAGCTATCATGCATTCTCCAGTAAACTAACGTGAAGTTCAAAATATCCAGACAGAATCTAGGGCTGCCGTTATCTATTAGCCTGTTGATTATTCGTAAGAATATTTGACTGATATTCATAAGGGTATAACTTGTTTTGTCTAACCAACAGTCCAAGAGCCAAAGATATTTAATTGACAATGATTTAGAGTAGTGAAGAACTGCAAATTCTCATATTTGAGAAGCTGGAGCAGTACCGGTAAATGTTTTGTGTTTTTAGCCATGCTGGTAGCACGGCGCTATAGGGGTGAAAATGTCATTCCACCACTTTGGTCTCCATTAATAATTGGTACACAGATACATGTTCCCCGCAGTATGAATAGTGATAAATCATCTCACTTTTCATTTAATGCCCTCATCAGTCATAACCTTTTTACTTGTCAAAAATACATTTTTATCAACCTTCCCATCAGCCTCTTCTTTGTTTTGTGCTAAGATGAAATAATTCCTCGATCATTGTTTTTTGTGTTACAAGCTTTATGAAATGATATGTTTAAATATGCAAATGAGTCATTATCTAATGGTAACTTTTGGTGAACTCGGGAGAAATCTACAGACGCAAAGAGACAAAGTGGTCTATTTCCTTCCTTTCCACTAGTCTAAAAGAACGCATGTTATAGAAGCTAAATGACCAGTGCATGAAAAACAATGTTTTTGCCAGGGGCGTCGCATAAAAAAAACTATTTTGGTCCTAATGCAATCCGTCTTTGTGCCATAAATCATTCCTGCAGATCAGCTTGTCACACAAAGAGCTCAAAACACCCAGTCGATTTTAGAACAAACTCACCCACAACGTGTCAGTGTGGGTTTTGATTTGGTGGAAGTTGATCTACTATCGTCCTCAATCTTGTTTTTGTGCTTTGTATTGAGATTGTGTTCCATTTCACACTCAATTTTGGAACTCCTTGTTACCCGTGAATGTTTCTTTTAGTTTTTAATGTCAAGACATTTGAGTGGCTTCCTGTGAAGAAATGAATCCGACACAGAAACATCTTTATCCGCACTCACCAGCCCTCTAGGGGTGGGGGGAAAAATCGATACAGCATAGTATCGCGATATTTTGCGTGGCGATATTGTATCGATACACGGACGCCAAGTATTGATCTTTTATTATATAAACTTTTTTTTTTTTTTTAAATGTTTTTTTTTATGTTTTTTTTTAGAAAAATCAAATCAATTGCTTTTTCAGTCCACTAGATGGTGCTGAGTTATTTTCTGCTGAGGTCAGCAAAGGTCCTGGGTCAATGTGATTGGTAGGAAGTTGGTCAAAACAAAGATGGAGACATCTGGCCTCACAACGGGGTTAAACCTGCCAACAGTAGCCGGCTCATGGGGAGAGTGCAGCGCATAACTGTCTCTCTGCCCTCGATGTCCACGCATTGCAAGTTATACTGAGTTATATAACTCTAATATCCTACTTATACAAGTTATAGTTCATATGCTGAGTCCACACATTAGCATTTAGTTAAGTTGGACTATGTAGTAATACAAACAGCTCAGTTTGTCAGGTTCATGCAACATTTATGACATTGTTGGTCAGTCTGTCTGCTTGACAATCATATTCTGCTGCAATAAAAATGATTGAAATGAGATGAACAGACTGAAAACTTTATCTTATTAGATAAAACATGTTGACACAGTTTTCCTTTGGGGACATCATTTGAAGTTGAAAAAAGTAATAAATCGCAATATAGGCCAATGTTATCGCAGTATCGTGAAAATATCGCAGTATCGTGATAATATCGCAGTATCGTGATAATATCGTATCGCGGGCCCTCTGGTGATTCCCACCCCTCCAGCCCTCCCTCACTTATTCTTCTGTAAAGCGTAAGGAAGGCGCTCCATATGATACCGTGCTCACTGCTGTTTGCTGGCTCGACTTTGATCGGGATAACAACTCACACAGGGAAAATGTCATTTATCAGAGCATAGTCACTGCTGTAATGAGCATGAAATATCACCCCTCAACTCTCAGTCTTGTTCCAATTGAGTTATACCGCTAACAAATCCGCTGTAATTGCAGTACATTGAATTATCGGAGCTGCATCTCTGATTTAGAAGAAGGGTTTGTGCTGTATGCTGGCTAGAAAACCAAACAGACAATCAAAGCACAACGTATCGTGGACAGCATGTTCATGGGAAACAAACTTTAGTTTCAAGTTTTAACCACCTGATTGCTTCGCTTCCAATCTTCAAAGTGCCTATTATTCAGCCCAACAAATGCATATTTGGAAAATTGCAGCCTGGCCGGCTGATTTGCCTCGAGTGCCCGCTGCCGAGATTCAACGCGAGCAAAATTAAAGAAAATAGCCCGTGCTCGTGGTTTGAAATACCGTAATACAGGAAAAGGGGGAGGTAGAAAAAATACATCTCGCAATCCCCTCGCTCTGAATGCAGTTTTGCGTTATTGTGAATCAAACTGAAGTGGAACACAAGAGGAGGAAGAGTTTGAAATGCAGAGAGCAGAGGAAGGGCAGGGAGAAAGGGGGAGATAAGGGCTGAGAGGCTGAGAGGCAGGAAGAGAGCAAAATGAAGAGGAAGCATGGAGGCAGAGAAAGTAGCGGGGGGATGCTGAATCAGAGAGGAGCGAGAGATGCTGCGATAAGTACTGCAGAGAGGAAGTGGGGCTGTCAAAGATAAAGACAAACTCAGACAGAGGGAGAAGGAGATTAGAGGCAGGCTCGACATTTTCGAAGAGCGATGGAGGGGAGAAGGAGAACAAATGGAACGACGGAGAAAGAGCGACGGAAGAGAACGGGAGACAGACACAGTGGAGAGGCCAAGGAAGTGTCTTCAGGGTGCCAGCCAGGAGGAAGTGCCAGTGGCCGTAACCACGGCAGAGGCACTGGTCGCTATGGGAACCAGTAGGGCCGGAAAAAACAGTCCGGTCAACAAGGCCAAACCGACTCTGTCCTTCCTTTTTCTCCTCATGAGGAGAAATTATCCGTAGCAACATATTCGTGACCTTTTGGTATTTTACCCGGAGTCACATAATCGTTTTTTTTCCTTCCACTTTGAATCCCAGACAGAGATGCATTAGTGGTGTGAGAAAATGTAGGACATACAACCTGCAGCACATGTCCACACTTACGGGATGATTGCTTTGACATTTTAAGGACAGACGGCAGAACCCTGTAGCTGCAGGTCAACGACTAGAGTTCAGCTCAGCTCCACTTCTTACTAAAACTGTCGCACTTAGGCTGCATGGGGATCCATTGTAAAAATCCTCCCTTCCTAAATGCATCCTACAACACCGCTGCTTGTCCGAGAGTGGAGTGCTATGGCGAAACCTTAGCCCCATGCACACATGCACTGCAAGTCTGAACTCATCTAGACATTACCTGAAGGGGCCGTGTGTGAGAACGCAAAGAATCAGTTGTACCGGTCATCAAACACACTGCCAGCTCCCGAGTAAAAAGTCCATGCAACGTCTGATTGAGCCCACATGTGGGTAGAGACGCTCAATGTCCAAAGAATTCACAGTGAGTGAGTGGCTGCGTTGGTGGCTGCGTTGGTTTCCAATGCCACTGGCGCAAACCTGGAAGAATAGTGACATCGGAGGCTGAAGACGAAAGGTAATTTACACAAAGACGGCAACGTAAATGTCGACCTGGAGAGACGACGAGATTCAAGTGCTTACGTCGGTGAAGTCTGATGCAGAAATCGTTTGACAAATTCAAGATATGGCAAGAGTGTCAATTGTTAATGGCCAACTTACAAACCTGCTCCGTGACCGCGGTGTAATCATTGTTACGCTCTACCCAGGTGTCATCCCTCCCCTAAACCAAACTGGGTATTTCCAGTAGGTGAGACTCGTTTGACACGGACAAGCTCCTGTTGAGTGCTACATGTGTGAAAGGGAAACTTCGTACAATGTCCGGACCAGATTCTCTGGACATTGTGCGGAGTTCATATGAGAAAAGAAGGAGCGACCCTCTAGCTTCCCCTCCAGCATCAGCTGTGGACATGTCAGGGTCAAGTTTCCACTCGTTACATGATTAGTGTCTCTTCAAAATATACTTCCGTCTTCACAGGAAGTCATGTTTAGGCAACAAAACGAATTAGATTTAACAAAGAGCGTGGATTATGATAACTAACCTACTAGCGAGTCAGATGACGTTTACCTTTAGTTTCACGCTGGACATGAACAGCGGTCTCCTGGCTGAAAGTCCTGTATTTGTTTGACCCAGGCGGCAACTTGCATTCTCTCGACTGACCAGCAGGGGGCGACTCCTCTGGTTGTATAGAAGTCTATGAGAAAATGACTCTACTTCTCTCTTGATTTATTCCCTCAGTAAACATTGTAAAGATGAGTTTATGGTCTCAATCTCTAGTTTCAAGTCTTCTTCAATACAGCATGATGTTCATTTAGTAAATGATGCTCCATTAGAGTCAAACAGACCATAAAGCAGGGGATGCTTTAGGGCTACCAGAGCCGTATACAGTGTCCTACGTCACTCGCATGCATTCAAATATGGTAACTTCTGTTCTCCAGTTGAAAAAAGTCAAGATGGTGATGACGAAATCGCCGAACTCGAGGCTTCAAAACGTCAGTCCACAAACCAACTGGTGGCGTCACGATGGCTACGTCCACTTCTTATGTACAGTCTACGGTTTGACACGGGTGGGTTTACGTTGGAGTTGCTTGAAAGCGTGTCAGTATCAGACACCGACGGACACCCGGCGAGTTGGAAGTGAGATCCGTGGTCACTGGAGACGTGCGTGCGGAGACTCATTCTGATGCCGGGTTTGATCTGACGTACTCAGATCGCACAAGGACGCGTGTTAATGCCAGGTCTGAACAGGACAGAGAGGTAGGGGAGAGCAGAGACACAGAGAACCAGGGGGCGCTGGCATGCTGTGACGTGTCCTGTTCAGATTCAGACAGCAGTCAGGGACCCTGTGGCCTCCCAGCAGTGCTGTGTGACACAGCTACTAACTCGCTGCACACACACACACACACACACACACACACACTTGTCCCCATCCGGCCCAGCGCCGTCTAGCCGGAACTAGGACGGATGAAAGAGGAAGACAGCAAGAAAGAGAGGAAAGTGAAGAACAGGGAGGCGAAAGCAGGAGATGACTGATGAAAGGATGAGAGAATTATTTTTAAAAAGGAGAGGAAACAGAAAATGCAGATAAACAGAAAGAGACACAGCCAGGTTTGATGAATGCAGTACATTGCATGATCTGTTCTCCAGTGTGCTTGTGGTGCCGGTGGAGTTTGCAGAGTGTTTTTTGGAAACTAGGTCATTGTTCCTCCCACTCAGCCTGTCTGATCCGGCACATAGCCCGGCTTTTTTATTTATTTATTTATTTTTGCTTTTTTTCAGCTAAGCACCTCTCTTGTCTCGTCTTTTTCGGGGGGGAGGGGGGGAGCAGAGAAGTGGGATTGTTAAAAGTCAAGCACTTTTTAAAATGTGGCCGCACACACGTGAACATGCACGCACACAAATCTCTTAAACAAATGCTGACTGAAATGACACACACACACACACACACAGATGGCCAAAGCGGCTCACTACATTGGGAAGAGAGACTCCTGAGGTATGTCCAATATGTCCACCAGTGCTTTCCTCTCCTCCTCCTCCTCTGCTAATGGCTGCGCACTGACACCGACGCCGTAGAGGGTCTTGAACATTCAGTCTCTGCATATTGACCGGGCTCCGATTGAATTATACAGTCATTTATTCATCACTCAATTCACGCAAGAAGGTGTGACGCGCTGCCCCCTCGTACCAATCTGTGAGACGTGCATATGCACACACACACACACCCACACACACACACACACACACACACTGCGGGTAGAGCAGACAGGGCAAGGGCAGCGAATGCTGAGGCTCTGCTATCCAGGATGAGTAATCATTGCTAACTGTGCCAGCAGTGAAGCAGCACGATGGGTGGGTGGGGGGGGGGGAGAAAAAAGGAGAAGAAATGAGGGGAGAAAGGAGTGTAAAGATGAGTTGAACGAGGAGACGGAGTCGCGTGACTCAGCGTTAGTCACATTATAGAGTTCAGGGTGACGGAGGGGGGGGGGGACCAGTCTGCACTCGGCATGAAAAGGTTGAGTCAACTTACATAGAACTGTTTCTCTCCAGATGCCTCCCAGCAGCTTTTACCCACACTCACAACCATCTGGTGGTAAGAGACAGACCGGCTCAGAGGCGTCCAGCTCTGTCTCACTACAACAGCCGTCTCGGCCTGAATGCTTCAAAGGGGAGCTCGGCCCCATTTTACAAATTCAAACAAGTCATTCCTTGGCGCCGTAGCGCGAGCCTCCGCAGGCGGCTCTGAGCGTGAACGGAGGCGTTTATACTCCATGCGCTGTGAGCTGCATTACACCAGAGAAAAACAAAATGAACTGTGAAAAATGTGACCCAGAGATATGCCCATAGACTGTAGGTGTAACCAGCAAACGCCATAAACCAACCTCACACGTTCATTCAGAATATATAAGACGATGAGTGATTGTAGTTATCTGTAAACTCATATCTCATATTCATGGACTACTTTATTGTCCAGTAAAGAAAAAAGTCAAGTATCACATGCATTATAAAGAAACAAAGGTTAAATATCCTGTAAACAATTTCATTTGGCAGCAAATAATTTACAATATCAAGTTAAGCAAGAGGCTTTACTATTTCACCACTGACTTCCTGTTTATATTCCGGTAGATGTGGTTAGAATGGACATTGATATTAGCGATGGTTAATTGCGATGAACATATTTACTTTAACAAACCATAATCTTTTTCCATTCCTAACCGCCCTGTTTTTTCCCCCCGCTCCAAATCAGTTGATCCCTAATTGAGGTTCCCAATGAGCATTTCTGTTTTTTGCAACATTTCAAAAAACGAGTTTAAAATACGCTTGACAACTGAATGGAACACGAGTGCTATCAATAGATGACATGCTGTACTCACGCTTCCTTCTCTGCACTGAGCTCTGCAGACGGCTTTGCGTCTATGACATTGTGTCCCGCTCATGCTAGTTATGTCTTCAGTCCCCATGATATGGGGACTGAAGGGCGACCGTGGCTCATTGGGTTAAGAGGGTCGTCTGGGAACCGGAAGGTCAACGGTTCGATCCCCGACTGGCAGTGGTGTATAGTAACGAAGTAGAAATACTTCGTTACTGTACTTAAGTAGTTTTTTTGGGTATCTGTACTTTACTTTACTACTTATATTTCTGGTGACTTTTACTTTTACTTCACTACATTTCCCCTGAAACCTTCGTTACTCGCTACAAAATCAAATCTATCTTTAGAAACAAAATGAATCATGAGAGCAGCGTCGGGGACTGTGGTGGAACACAGACTGCAAGCAAGCAGGTTTGGTGAATCAGTGGTCCTAGCAGCAAGGTAAATCGTTGGTTAATCACGTTAATGCGCAATTGCAAACAAATGCTCTCAAAGCCGCGGTGTTTTGATTCCCAGTGATGCCCAGGATGCTATATGCTAAATGTGACAACTGGCCAGCCAGCGTTTCTCAGATTGGAGTGAGACGAGGAGAAAATGTGATGTGGTGATCTTCGCAATAGAACATCTTTGATGTGTCGAGTCTTGGCCAATCAGTGTTCAGATGTGTACAGCGTCTTCATTTCCCTCCGTTAAAGTTTAAGTTACGTTATGTTCCGTTACCTGTTAACGTTCGTCATAATCGCGATTTAGAAGGAAAAAACGTAACGTGATGAAACATGCAGCCCCTCCCTGTGTTCCGGTTCAGTTCACGCGGTCACTCGTTAACGTTAAACCGGAACACCGGCGCATCTGGTTGCAGGTTGTTTGTTTTAACTCAAAGTAGAATGAGGCGACTTCGTGGTCAGAATAACTTTTATGACAACGAAACATGAGGCCCACATACTGATGACATGATGAGGCCAAAGAGCTTCAGGGAGAGGAGGCTGTCTGTAGCGCACCTTGACACAGGGCTGAGCTGTGAGTGGAGCTGGGCCTGGATAAAGGTGGAGCTGGGCCTGGATAAAGGTGGAGGTCTAAACAGACGTGAGTACAGCTTCCTACTGTCACAGTGTTTTAAATACATTGATAAGGCAGGGTATGCTAAATGTAGCCTCTGCTCCAAGGAGATGAAGTACAGCAACAAGGGCTCACATGTCCTCTCATCACACTGTTCACACTGTTCACTGTGATGATCACAGCCAGTGGACTAACAGTCCCAACAGTCCCACGTTGCTCCCAAGAACCCTGAAGTAATGAGAGAGGGTTAAGGTGCCTGTATCTTCATTTCAGCGGGTTAATTTAAATAATTGAACTGGATTGAATGCATATTAATTGCAAATATAAGATAGGCCACAATTCTAACAAATGTACAGTAACAGTAGAAGTTAATAATAAGCCATACAGTAACAGGGTTCAATGAAAACGAATCACTTTCTTTGTACAGGCGATGGTTCTCGCTACTCTTGCTATCTTTGTTTTTATTTGACCAAAACGTTTGAAAATGAGACCTCGGTCTCAATGGATTTTGTCTAAATAAAGGTTAATATTAATAATAGAGCAGAAATACTGATTAATGACTGAATAATATATTAGTTTTTTGCTTAAAGTAAATGTCTCATCACTTAATTTTCTTCTCAGAATACACCAGAATGCTACATTTTAAACCTCATATTTAAGATCAATTTTGATATTTGAGTCATGCTGTGGATGATCAGATGGAGTTATGATGGCAGCAGTCGCCCAATTGCAGATTCAGCTTGAGCAAAACCTTTGCCCATTGTGTTCAAATCAGGACCATAGGAGTTTACAAGGCAGGCGTCCTTTCTCTAAACACTGACCTGATGCATCAAGTGGATATGTTTTGCTGAACACAATATTATGCATTTGCCCTCTACATCCTCTAGTCTAATGAGCATACTTATAAACGCACTGTTACAACTCCTTCATAGTGTCATATTGCTTTTCGGGGAATTATGATGATAAGTTCATAGTAGATGCAAAAGTATACTCATGTACAATATATTATGTTGAACATTGTTGCCCCTGGATGGATCACAGCCAACCCAATTATGTTCAACACAGCTCCATGTGCTTGGTCATGGTGCCACAGCACTTCAAAGATAATAATTCTCAAAATTCTGACCCTTTGCTTTTTTTGCCAGCATTTACTTGTACTTTTACTTTCAATGAACAGGTTATGATCATTTAATGTTCAGGTTATGATGTACATTTAATATCAGAAAAGTACTTTTGTACTTAAGTACAATAAATATCAGATACTTTAAGACTTTTACTCAAGTAGTATTCTAACAGGTGACTTTTTACTTTTACTTGAGTAGTTTTCCAGTAAGGTATCTTTACTTTTACTCAAGTATGGCTTTTGAGTACTTTATACACCACTGCCGACTGGGACGTGTCACGTGTCGAAGTGTACCTGAGCAATACACTGAACCCCCGGCTCCCCGGGCGCCGATCAATGGCAGCCCAATAGGGATGGGTCAAATGCAGTAGTCAAATTTCATGTATGTGTATATGACAATAAAAATGGTTTCTTCTTAATACAAACTCATGTTTGTTTTTTTAACAACAACCGTTAAATGAGACGAAGCAATCATCCTTTCAACGGTGACTTGAGACTGTAGCCAAAGTAAAGGATTCTGGATTGTTTTAATTACATGTTTGCTCTGCATTACAAATTCATCTTATGATTCATTTTGTAAATGAGGTGGATTTTGTTCAATGACGGTTTTTGTACTACCCACACACCTTAGCTTTAGAATCAAATGAAAATGTGGAATTTTGACCCTGAATTTTAGCATTGACTTTAATTTAATTCTGCCATCTATTTCAAATGTAATACCTTCATGCTCATATGTCTTACCCTCTTATATTATTCTGTATTCTATTTTTTAACCAAAGGCAGAACATAAAACATCTATATAAAAAGAAAGAAAGGAGGAGAGTGTTTTGGAGCCATGACATTACAAACTTACAATAAAAAATGATTAAATGATTAAAGTTAACCACATTTGGTCCTTTACCCAAATGAAATTACCTTCAACCATTCAGATGGGTCATCAGAGAGACTTCGATGTGGGGGACTGAAGTGTGACCTTGAATTACTGAAGTCCAGCATAAAGAAAGCACAGTAGTTGTGTGGTGATAGGCCGTCCGTGATGTTCCCTGCTTATCACGGTTTAAATGTGCCGTTGAAAAGAGATAAAGGCTTGCCGTCGGTCTGGAAATCAGAACTGTGATATCGTAACAAAAGCAGAGGAATTTAATTTGGGGTTCTCATTCAGGCCATAAGCCTTCAGAAGCCATAAGGCTTCAGGCCTGAAATCAACTATATATACACTATATATATATATATATATATATATATATATATATATATATATATTTATTTAATCAAACTTTTTCACTTTCATTTGGATGTAGTAACCAGAAACCTTTAATTGAAAACAGATTATCTTATGTTTTAGAATATGATTTGGACTAAGTTACATGCCAGTTTTTGTTTACAAATTTATATATTTTATTTAATCTTTTTTCTTTTTCCTTGATTTTTGCTGTTTTTTTTAAATATCTAAATGTATTTAAGTGTCTAGATAATCAGGGGTCACTCTGGGGCCACATCAGCATCGCGGTCGCCCTCAAAGGGCCGGTTGTAAATGTAAGACGGTGTAAATGTAACTACTCCTAACATATTGGCAAATAACTGTCTCTGCATTTGATTGTTGTTTATTCAAGTGTAAAAATATTGTACATGCAGTTATATAAATGTAGAAATATATTTAAGCACATTTCTGTTATTATAACTTAAATCATTTTAATTTAGGGTTAAGAAACCCACATTAGTCTATCAAAGCTCAAACTATTAAAGACAATAGCAAAGACGAATATCAAACACAAGTTATTGTAATAACTTTGTTCAAAGCTTAAAATCCTTTCAAGGGTGCGTTTGCACAATCCCACGTGAAGTATTTCATGTGTTTTAAAGACACGTTTAAAGTAGTCTTCAATGTACTCACAATACATTTATATTTCAAGTGTAACCAGCCAAAGAGCTGCTTCTATGACTGCGTTTAAGTATCTCAGAATTCTGACTTTCTATCTCAGAATTCAGAATTCTGACTTTCTATCTCAGAATTCTGGCTTTCTATCATAGTTATGACTTTCTATCTCATAATTTCGACCACGGGGATACTTTTAATTATTTTATTTATTTTTTACTTTTTTTTTTTTTTTGCTGCGGATTCGCGGGCCACATAAAATGCCGTGGCGGGCCGGATTCGGCCCGCAGGCCTTGAGTTTGAGACCCCTGGTCTAGATAATCAGGGAATGGGACACATTTTAAAACATATCAGTGAGCATATCTGTGTTCAGAGTTCTCTCGCGTGGAACCAGATGACCGGTGTAGCACGTATAGAAGCCGAGCTCTTTGACTCAGCCCCCACGGTGCTGCAGTCTGCTGTGTGCCAGCCCACCCTACAGGCTGATGAAGGGCCTGTACGGTGGTCTCTCCACACCGACCTGGGCCTGCACCGGCCCATCTGCAATCCCACTCTGTCCTGCCCCCGCTGAGCTGGGTGATAGAAGAGCTCCGTGTCACCGGGCTCCAGAGTGTGGTGGTGGTGGGGGGGGGATTCATTAGCCGACGTGTGCTGCTGACCGGGACACCATTGACTCTGTGACGGCTCCGTAATGCTCCGACACAGAGACCTAGATAGATGACAGAGTGGAGAAAGAGGGGGATAGTGGATAAAAAAGAGGAGAAGAAAGGGGGTGTAAGAGAGGGATAGAAAAGGTGAAGATAGATGAGAGAGAGAGTGTGGGGGGGGCACATGAGAGGAGGGAAAAGTGAAAAACAAGGGGGGGGCTAATAGAAAGCAAAGGAGTACAACCATAGATATGGTTTCATCTAACTGTCAAGCTGATTTTACGCGAACCTTTGAAATGCCACAAAAAAAAAGAAGTGTTAGGCGCACTTCCATCAGCTGGTTTGAAGCGGATCAATAGTGCTTCTGAATGTGAGGCCGAACACATTCAGCAGACTCTTTCACTGGCTGTTCGCCGGGCAAGTTGCTGTTGTACCGTAGCTTGCGCTAATGCTGGCAATATGTCATGCTTTCATCTGAAGATGAAAAAGAAGACATGCACCTGGCGCTTTTTTCAACCAACTAATAGACATTAAACCGCAGCAGGAGCCTCGAATGAGTCACAAGGGCTTTTTGAAATTTCTGTGAAAATGTGATTGGCAGATATTTCGAGAAAGACCTTTAAACTTTTGAACTATATGCAGCAGCGGGTTACATCATTTATTTGCTGCACAAATGTGTTTTTATCCATAATTAATATATTAACTTATGTGTTCATTCAAATGCAGCTTAACTAATCCAGGCTAACACAATGTTAGCCACATCAAATGGTCCTATTAATTCTCATCCCGCTAACTTGGTTTTTCAAACTTAATTAGCTCTTCTGTGATCGGCTGAGTACTGATTCTATGATTTTGCTGGTGATTAGCTGATATGGCACTGTGGCTACATGGTCCTTTTTGACTGCATGTACACATTGTCATTAGGGGTGTAACGATACACGTATTCGTATTGAACCGTAATATTAAATTGCTTTTGAAATATAAAATATAGCTGAAATTGGTGGAGCCACTGCTCTCAAACATGGCAACCCACCCGACGTAACGTGCTGTCCTTCCCTGATTCGCCACGCTCCTATCACGTGACCGTTCCCGGATGTTCACAAACAACATCAGTCTTGTTTACCGATCGACTGCCAGGGCCCCGTTCCTCGTACGTGCCTAACTGAGTTAGCCGGATCATTTTCAGGATAAGATTACATAAGTCAGGCTTTTTGGTTCCACGAAGCAAGTTTGGCAAAATCACCATAGCAACACATCCATAGACTTGAACCTGCTCCAGCGCAGGCTAACTTAAGTTAGCTGGATAAGCTTGCCACTCCCCCGGAAAAAAATGGCAGCTCCCTTCCTCAGAGATCCACTGATGAAGGAGGATATTAGTTAGATGAGCGTTTTATAGGGAGAGAGTTCTTCCACTTCGCCAAGATCCGTTATCACATCATGATGACTGCCGATACGAGCGCTATCGATTCTGCCGACAAGGAATCATTTATTTACAGACCTTCTGGAGCCATACATTGAACACCACACACCCCAGCCGAGCACTGACTGTCTCACAGACTGGATGCAGCCGTGCGCTGTTGTGCGAGTGGTACATTGTTGTACAGTGTCAGAGAACATGGGGAAAGCCGCTGCATGCCGTGCTGTTCATAAAGTTTATTTGGCGCTTAATAAACTTATGGATGTGTTCATTACATTACCATGGCACATATTGTATTGACTCACCATTCTGAGTAATGTATGTGTGCTTAGTGTTTGCTCCCATGTCCTCTTGATGGCTGGTTGCATACATGGGGTTAAAGCACTCATAATGATATGACAGTGTTATTAGTACACCAGCACATCATTATTGTAGAACATGATTAAGGTGGACTCATGATAAGAATAGAGAGAATCACACACTGTTTCTTTTCACTGCTTCAATTGATTGAATTTCTGATTATGAATAATACACATACTGATCCACCCATAAACAGATTCACACACATATTCAAACTCCTAGTTCTATATGGTAATCTACACATACATGTATATACACATATATAGTAGGCTACATGATACATAAGGGCATACAGTACATATATCCTCATATTAATGAGTATCAGTTAGATCCTCTTTGGGCTTGTTTTTATCTACTTATTCTGAAAGAGTTGAGATAATTATTGTCGCTATAGATCTCATTGGATGATGCATTCCATGAAGCCTACTGCCAACAGGCACATTTAAAGACATATAATCTGATTGATTGGGGTGATGATGCATTAAAATTAGTTGATACATTTTCCCAACACTTACGCATTTAACTTGTCTGTGATATTTTGCCGTCCTTCCTGTCTAGCCCTCGCAGCGGTGGTGGTGTTCGATTTTGCCGTGATTATGGTCTTGAATTCCTCATATGCGTTCATGATCATCTCCTGCTCGTCAGCGGAGTAAAAAGATGCTCTTTCTTTGAGTGTATTTGCCATTGTACTGTTAGAAAATCATGGTTTCGGTGATCGACGCTTCCCCCTTTTGAAGTAGGACGGGCACGCGCAATTATCCTGATTACTGAAGTCTGGTTCGAATGAATGAGATTGTTTGAGAGCGGATCAGCCTTGGAGAAACCGAGATAGCCTGACTTCAATCATCAGGTTAATTTAAGCTGGCAAATAGGACATTTGATAGATTTAGTTGAACCAGGTACGAGGAACGGGGCCCAGGTCAATTCCATATGAACAACTGATTAGAGGCGTTGTTGACAATGTTGTCTTTACTAGCAGCTGTTGTCCAGTTAAAGTCTGCATTTCTGTGGAGGAAGCAGCTGTTATTGGAGCGATTAGTGAGCGGCGTGACGAGCGGAGGAATCAGACCTGCGGAGCGGACGTCTGAAGCCACGGTTAGCAGTAAATGCTATTCAGTAGAGAGAGACTTCAGCCACCAGCAGAGCTACGAGTGAGAACAGACAACAACAACACCGAGGGAATGAGTGAGAGACGTGTGTTGACCAGATTTATGGACCATAATCTAGTAAACCTTTGTGTGTACGTGTTGATTTTAATGTAAATATGAGGAGAGAGAGATAGAGCAAGACCCCCAGCATTGTAACTAAGTCTGAACAATAAAACTTCTAAACCTTTCCACGAACTGTGTCTGTTTGAGTTTATAGAGGAAGATTTTAGAGAAGATCTTAAGTCTCAAACACGACCTTTCATTATTAAAGACTACTTTATTACTCTGTCGTATTATTTTAAACTAAGCAACCAATACAACAAAATACCTCGATATTTTATATATTATAATCTCATTGTGTCCATAATAAAAAGGAGTCTTTTAAATGTGAAAGTGACTTTATGTATAGAATTTCGATTCGCAGAAATGTTTTTATAAGTGTATAATCCCCTGAAAGTAAGAATCGTTGTGTTTTTTGTAGCTTTCATTAGAGCGGGTCTGAAGGGAGTCCGCCATGTTTCTACAGTAGCCCGGAACAGAAAAACCATACACATATAACGTCTTTATGTTACCTGAAGGCCACCAAAGTTCTCCATCACGCTTGTGAAACTGTGGTAACATGAGCCGCACACTTCTGTTGCTCCTATAGTAGTGTTATTGTGGTAAGGATGGCCTCTGGTTTCGGAAACGGAGGAGTGAGCAGAAGGGTATTCAGTTGGTTGCAATCTGCAACCACACCGTTAGATGCCACCAAATCCTACACACTGATCCTAAAGGTGTTCGTCACGATCCAGCTAACTGTGATTAAATCTGCACCTTTTACAGGTTTGGAAGGAAAGGAACGTTATGGTGTTTTTCAACTCGGATTTAATTCTCACAGTCCATTCTGACTGCTAACTTTACATTTGCCCCTCTATTGCAGAGATTTAGGTAGTGTGGAAAAATAAATATCGAGGCAAGCGAGCGACACAAGCTCTCTAAAGCTATACGATGCTTTTACAGACTCCACGTTTCCCAAATCTCTCCAACAGATTTGCGAGTGCAAAGTCGGCATGGCCCTGTCAAAAGGAACGCAATGACGTACTTGTTATCATGTATGACGTTCAGGGGCAGCGACAGGTAGTGTGTCATAGACGGATACGAACAGATAAAGATGTACAAGATGTTTCTCCTCACTCTGTGGCTTACAGGAAGAGGGAAAAACGAGGTGAAAAAATGGAGAAAAGCCAGGCTCACCTACACAAACACACACACGCACACACGTGCACGTGCACACACATGCTAATCTGTCAAGGCAACAAAGAGAAGTAAGCCAGGGCTGCATTTGCATGACAAACTGGCCCCGCTAGGTTGATTGAAGAGAAAACAATTTTCGGAGACAGACTGACTGTGTGGTATGGTGCCTGCCACCTCTGGGTGGGCCTCAGGACCCATAACCGGAGTGTGTGTGTGTGCGTGTAGGTGGCTGGTTGATTTGTTTGTGAGTGTGTGTGTGTGTGGGTGTGTGAGACATGGTAGTTAGGGGATATGGGATTTAGCTGGATGGCAGGAAAACAGAGAAACAGAATTCATCAGGTCATTGTGTCTTTCTGCAGCTGCGTGCGCGTGAAAGAGCATTTGTGTGTGTTCCTTTAGAAAGACGGGGGGGTTTGTGTGTGCATGTCCATGCCTGTTTGTAATATGAGGGTACATAGGAGTGTGTGATGTGTGGTTGTGAAAGACACTGTGTGTATATAGTCTACTGTGTCTTGTCTGTATATACAATTGAGTTATAAAGCAAGTGTGTGTGTGCACGTGTGAATCTCTGTACCTTAATCCCCAGATTGCCAGAGTTGAGGGTTCAGACATACGCCGGCCTTGTTGCTACTGTCAGCCTAATCTAATCCTATCATCACTCTAAAGCCTTGTCTGGCAGAAAACACACACACACACAGACACACACACAGAGTCATGTTTCCATCACTTAAGAGGACATTACATTGACTTACATTAATTTCCTGGAGACTTACCCGAACCATATTCATAACCGGTACAAGTCTAACCCTAAACCTAACCTAAATCTAAACCTAACCTAAACCTCACCTTAACCTAAACCTAACCGTATCCTAAGCTAAACCTGAACTTAACCTTACCCTAACCCTAGCCGTAAACTTAACCATATCCTAACCTTACCCAACCTAAACTTTGCCGTAACTGTAACAGTAACCGTAAGCATAACCTAAATCTAAACCTAAATCTAACCTTATCCTAACCGCAACCTAACCCTAAACCAAGGCTTCACCCTAAAATGTAGTGATTTACATTATGGGGACTTACATTCTGTCCCCAAAAGGAAGGCGAGTCCCCACAATGTGACGGGGTAAACATTTCTATGTCTCCACACCATGGGTGCACACATACACTTTCACTCTTTCTCTTGCTTTTGCGGTCACATACAGCAGGTTCCCGTACACTCACCCGCGGACTGATACCCACTCTCACACACTTCCTGTCTTGTGTTCTCTTGCTCAGATGAGCAAATGACCGACATGGCTTGCAGTAGCTCTCTATACACACAGGCTTTGGAGATGTAGGTTCACTGTGATTTCTGTGACATTTGCAGCCGTGGCACATTGCAGACCCCGAGTCAAAGCATCAAGTGTCATTGGTTCCCATTTGAAATTCCAAAGCTTAGAAAACCAACCAAAACCACATGTGAACTCATTTTCAGGAACCCCGCTCTAAAGCATACTCTGCTTTATGGTCTGTTTGACTCTAAATGGAGCATCGTTTACAAAATGAACATCATGCTGTACTGAAGAAGACTTGAAACTAGAGATTGAGACCATGAACTCATGTTTACAATGTTTACTGAGGGAATAAATCAAGAGAGAAGTAGAGTCATTTTCTCATAGACTTCTATACGACCAGACTTCTTTTTGCAACTGGAGGAGTCGCCCCCTGATGGTCACGGAGAGAATGCAATTTTAAGACACTTCAAGGCCGAACCCGAACATAATTTGTAAACGATACGTCCGAACCCGGTCCGGCTCTGGTCCGGTATTCACACATTGTTGTACAACAAAGGTTTGCACAGTGAAATGCTGTTCACAAGAATACAAAACAAAAGAAGCAATGCATTCCCGTAGTGCATTTTTCGGTTTACATCAGGAAGAATGTAAATAGCAGCAACAAAAACACTGGTGAATGGGATGGCAGATGATCTGGGCGACATCTTAACATAAAAAACATGGACATTGGAGAAACATTGTCCATTGACTCTTGACTACTTTGAGCACCGATCATCCTGGATGCAAACACGGAGGACGGACATTGTTTATTTCTCTGCATGTTATTCCTGTGATTGTCAGCTTGTCACCCTGCCTTGTCGTTAAGAGTTAAACTGTTGCCAGAGTAGCGTAGTTGTCAAACCCTGTTTCAATCTTGCAATCCCTCAGTTACATTATTGATTTGATTGATATTTTCTTACATTTTTCAGATGTGTTTTGGGCTCCAGATTCAGCCTTAGTACCAGATAAGAGACACAAGTAGTCAGAACACATTAAAATCATCATAAATAAATTGTGTTTCAAGGCGAAATTATGATGATTCTGCCCCAAATGTGAAACATAACACTGTTGCCTGTGCGACGCTCATTCGTTGAGCATTTAGCATACGGGACAGCCAAGTGTTTAGTGAATGACTTCATCTCAAGTGACTTGCTGTGAGTGAAGCAGAATAATGAGCAAAACATTCGTGCCCTTACAACCTTGTAGTGATAGCAGAACCACCGTATAAGAGCAGCGGAGTCCTGGACAAAGGAGTCAATGCTGTTTTTCAGTTCTGAACTTGCCATTTTATAATGGGCCTGAAATAGTCTTCTGTGTGAGCGGGTGAACCTGCAGACACCTGGTTTGGCTGACCAGAGGGAGGATTGGGACTATTAGGATGGACTGAGGCTGTGGCATCACACCAGCTTCCAGTGACCTGACTTCCACTGTGTGTGTGTGTGTGTGTGTGTGTGTGTGTGTGTGTGTGTGTGTGTGTGTGTGTGTGTGTGTGTGTGTGTGTGTGTGTGTGTGTGTGTGTGTGTGTGTGTGTGTCTCATTAGCTCTCGGTGAAGGCAGGGAGTCCTGGTGGTGACAGGTTTATTAAATATCTCAGGGCCCACAGTGGACATGGCAGGGAGGGAAACCCCTACTGCTCATTTAATTAATGTGGCCACTCAATGATCATGTTTGGAGCCTCTGTGTGTGTATGAAAATGTGTGTGTGTGTCAGCCTGTATGCTTTTCACTTTCCCAGCATGAGTCTATTTGGGTGTGTGTGTGTGTGTGTGTGTGTGTGTGTGTGTGTGTGTGTGTGTGTGTGTGTGTGTGTGTGTGTGTGTGGATGGTTGTTTTCGCTGCACTGTGGAGGGACAAGGAGCGGTTCTGGGACTGTGACTGTGGAGAGCCGTCCTGCTGAGAGAGAGAGAGAAATTGGAGGTGAAGATGATGATGGAGAGCAAGGAGGAGGAGGAGGAGGAGGCTTGGAAGACTTAAAAACAATCCTGTCATGATTGATTACTGAAATTGCTTTGCATGTTTGACATTAAATCAAACGTGAAGCTGAGACTTCAGTCTGCCGGGAAAAACAAACTGGTCAACAACTACAAGAGAAACCAGAAAACCTCAAGAAGGATCTCACAGGAGGAACCTATTTAGGAACCTCAGTTCCACTGGAGGAATCAGGGTCTAAATGTAGTTCCTTTGCATTGGTTCCTGCTCCCCAAAAACGTTTCTGCTTTTAGGGGAAGTCCTTTCTCATGGCCAGGAACTACTAGGGAGCATGACCCAGTGGTCAAACACAAAACTCTACAACTCTGTGCACAGCTTCATTTAGACAGTCAGCCATTGTAGTCAAGTTTGTTGACATTGAAAACAAGTTAAAACACGTTCCTGACTAGTCTAAGTAAGATGGGATAAAGAAAGATCTCCTGCTTGAGAGAGAGATTGAGACTTATCTTCACGGTCAGATGCAGAAAGGAAAACATAATGAGGACTTAAGTTCCTGTGCCTCCTTAGTATCTGGCATTATCTAGTCAAAAAGGGCCAAAAGACGTAGTAAGGTAAAGCCTTAATCAAGATATATTATACAATATTTAGTTCCAAACAGGCATTGTGATTGGGGAAGAGACATTCCATGCTTGCTAAGATACTGCAGTCTAACGCTTACTGACTGGTATCGCTCCAATTTGTTCACGTATAACTGGAATTCGAGATGTGCTCCGATTGAATTTCGTTTTCAAAATGTGCACGTTGGACCACTGCTGTTTTTGCGCCTGCTTGTTTGTTTGTTTGTTACAAGCAGCCCATGAATGTGACAAATGATGCACAGGAGCTGCCAGGAGTTGGCGATCAAGGTAACAAAACCAAACTGAAAGCTTATTTCTTTGGGGTTACCTTCGAGAGTAAAAACAGCAGTACTCAAAACTCTGCAACAATCAGCCATTGGCACTGACAAACACTGAGGTCCTGCAAATATGAAGTAAAAACTCTAAAAATAGCTTTAGTCTGCACCATCTAGATTCTAGAATGAATGTTGACGCCAAAATGTAAGTTCAGACAGAGCACTGATGTCGTGCTTGTATTGGCTGATAGGTACCAGCTCTTAAAAATGCTATGCTTTATAATGATTCAGAGCTGTGCTGCTGTAACACATTCATGATGGTGTGCAGTGCGGACATTGTAGCCCGCTAACCGTCACTGTCACTGTATATAGAAAGTGGACGTAGGCACCGTGACGTCACCCATTGGTTTGTGAAATGCCGTTTTGAAGCTTTAAGCTCAGCATTTTGGCCGTCGCCATCTTGTTCTTTTGGAACCAGAAGTGACATGAGAGAGTGGAGCTAAGTACAACTGAACACTGAATAAGATATTTCTAGGAGATCAAAATGTAACAATTAACTTTACTGGAGGGAAAACACAATGTGAAAATGTTCTCAGACGAAGACACAAACTGCTCACTCACTCACATATTTTAGATTGCTACTGCAAACCAAGACTGTTTCAGGTTACTGTCAGCTGACAAAAAGGATCAACAAGTGCATTTACATTTGTTGGCTCCTTGCAACAACTGACGGCTGGATACCAAGTCCAACACATGAGTAGGGTCCAAAAGCAGAAGAGGATCAGCTCTTTATTGCTAGAGTGGAGCAGAAATGAGTCCTGAAACCTGGAATTAAATGAGTTTTTTTGCACTTCCATTCAAAATCAATGGGTTTTTGGTTAGATGCCTGAAATAAGGTCTGTGGTTAACACAAGCGTCAGACAGTTTCACATTCTGTCCTACGATATATATAATACGTAATTTTGAAGCGTTACGTGTCTTAAAAAAGGGCTAACAAGTGGCTAAATGAGACTGTAAAACATCATCACTGGAACACTGGTCTCCCTTTAGCTTGGTGGTGACGTGAAGTCATGTGACTGTGCTGTAGTTCGTTTATAAGCTAACGTTAGCTTCTTTTTTTACTTCAGTGGCATTCACGCTTCAAAAAGCGCTTCATCTCGCTGAACAAAACATGGAAGTATCTTGAACAAACTTATTTTCTGCAAATGTCACTTTAGAGGTTGGCCAACACAAAATACGTCACCCCTGCAGCATTTTATACTTAGAAGTTATTTTGGAAACACGGTGACATCAGAGCTAAAATCGTTTACGCTAGAAAACTGTCTTCACTAAGTCAGAATGAACTGGCAGACAACGCTGGACAGTCGGGTGTCAAAGGTCATTGCAGCAGTGCCAGTATCGCTCAGCTTAACACTCCCGCTTGTTGTTGCTTCATTAAAAGAGGATTTGTGGGTTTTTTTCTCCAGCCACATGTCCACTTTAGTACACAATCAGATTAAGAGTACAGTATGCAACTATATGCACTCTATGCCCTGACAGATTTTATGTTACTATTTCTCATGGTTTAAGAACTTTTATTATTTGAGTTCAGTGTTTGTTTTCTATACTTTGGTCGTAAATTTGTTAACAGTTTGGATTTTCTTTCCACACATCTTCAAATGTAAAAAAATAAAAAAGGCCTGTCGAAAGATCTGTGAAAACAAGTGAAACATAACACGAGACACATGAAACATGCAAGTGACAGAGAGGAGAGCCTGATTAGCTGTGAATGACAGGGATTGGATGCTAGCGAAAGCAGACAGAAAATGAAATAATGACACGGGCAGCTCTCCCACCTGCACAGACTGTCTCGCCAGCAAACCAATCACTCTCTGAGGAAGCAGCCTCTCACTGAGTGTCACTGGGCAGACAACAAGCACACACACACAAAACCAGAGAAGTTTTTCCAAATCGGCAGTCAAATCATTTTCCGAATCTGTGTTCCTGCTCAGAGATCAGATAGACACAGATACATGTTCTATATCTAAGGCAGAAACACAGCAGTCAGACGTGATTCAAGCATGCAGCGCCAACAAGAACTTGGACTGAAAATCACTTTGACTACACCATGGACTCTTGATGATTTGGATCCTGAAGCAGGAATTCAGACTGAAAACAGCACTACGATAATACAAATACAAATGTCGGTGTGGTTGTGTTGTTACAGGCAGTGGTGTATAGTAACAAAGTAGAAATACTTCGTTACTGTACTTAAGTCGTTTTTTTGGATATCTGTACTTTACTTTACTATTTATATTTCTGTTGACTTTTACTTTTACTTCACTACATTTTGCAAAGAAAACTGATACTTTGACTCCGATACATTTCCCCTGAAACCTTCGTTACTCGCTACAAAATCAAATCTATCTTTAGAAACAAAATGAATCATGAGAGCAGCGTCGGGGACTGTGGTGAAACACAGACTCCAAGCAAGCAGGTTTGGTGAATCAGTGGTCCTAGCAGCAAGTTAAATCATTGGTTAATCACGTTAATGCACAATTGCAAACAAGTGCTCTCAAAGCCGCAGTGCTTTGATTCCCAGTGATGCCCAGGATGCTACATGCTATAGCTAGCGAGCGACTACATGAGTAGAATTCCACACAGGACGGGTGGGATGAGGAGAGGTGGATGGGTCAAACAAACACTGGTGTTTCCTCCAGGAGGCCGCAGTTTGTGCAGGTGTGTGAAACGAGAAGCCAATGTTGATTTATTTGTGACGTGACTTCCGTACTTAAGCAACGCCACTTCTGTAGATATTTTAACCCAACTAAGTAGTTTCATCGCCTAAACCTTAGTTGTTTCCTGTGAAGATGGAAGTTTATTTTGAAAAGACAGTATGCATGTAACAAGCCAAAACAGACTCATGTTGCTGGACTTTTGCAGGAAAAACGCACGAAAAATGAGGAGTAACTTTTCATAAGATATCAATAAAACGGGGATGAATTTATATCATTGTATAAAGAGAGTGACATGAGAAGATCAATCTCATGTCTGTAAGTTAAATCAGCTATAATCACTCTTTTAAAGTGATTAGTGACTCGTCTAAAACATTTAAAAAAGGAATAACTTCAATAGAATTATTCTATACACTGTAGCTTATTTACATTATATTAGAATGTAAAGAAGTTACATTCTATACAATGTAACTTCTTTACATTCTAATAGAATTGTCTTTTGAAGATGAACAGGACATTTTTCAGTTTCAAGTAATGACTGGGTTGTTCCTTTCGGTGCTGCTTTAGTATTGATCATGTTTTGATATTTGAGTCATGCTGTGGATGATCAGATGGAGTTATGATGGTAGCAGTCGCCCAATTGCAGATTCAGCTTGAGCAAAACCTTTGCCTATTGTTTTCAAATCAGGCCCATAGGAGTTTACAAGGCAGGCGTCCTTTCTCAAAACACTGACCTGATGCATCAAGTGGATATTTTTTGCTGAACATAATATTATGCATTTGCCCTCTACATCCTCGAGTCTAATGAGCATACTTATAAACGCACTGTTACAACTCCTTCATAGTGTCATATTGCTTTTCGGAGAATTATGATGATACGTTCATAGTAGATGCAAAAGTATACTCATGTACAATATATTATGTTGAACATTTTTGCTCCTGAATGGATCACAGCCAACCCAATTATTGTCAACACAGCTCCATGTGCTTGGTCATGGTGCCACAGCACTTAAAAGAATAAACTTCATAATTCTCAAAATTCTGACCCTTTGCTTTTCTATTAACAGCATTTACTTGTACTTTTACTTTCAATACTTAAGTACATTTAATATCAGAAAATTACTTTTGATGCTTACGTACAATAAATATCAGATACTTTAAGACTTTTACTCAAGTAGTATTCTAATAGGTGACTTTCACTTTTACTGGAGTCATTTTCCAGTAAGGTATCTTTACTTTTACTCAAGTATGGCTTTTGGGTACTTTATACACCACTGGTTACAGGTAACGCTGAGACAACGTGATCTCGCCCCTACTCGTCATATTGTGCCACTTGGACTAAAGCGCGGGCAGCCTTTTGCGTAGTATCTCAACGCTGAAGGTTTGCGTGTGGTTAACGTTGCAACACATGGTTATGGGGACACGCCCCGGGCAAAAACATTGTTTTGTCATGCGCTGGACCCATGGTGGAAAATAACAGGTTATCGTATGATTTAAAGTGGACAACAACATGTTTATCGGACTTCCTTATCAAAAAAAATTATGTTTACATGCCAAAGTATTGTGTTGTTGCGCTTATCGACAATAAAAGAAGTAGCTCACTGAGCGTATATTTAGTACATTGCATCACGTCCATGAAACATGACCAAGGAAAACAATACAACCGTAATATTTTATAACTCTAACTTATAAAGTTAGGTAACTTAACGTTAAGCAGCAAATAACTTTACTAACCATATGATTTTGCTAGCTAACATTAGCTAGCTATGCTAATGTCGTTAGCACAAGAACAGAAAAAATATATACTAAAAGCTTAATTGAATCATTTCAGCTAACATTAGCCAACTCATAAACGTTGCGTTACCTAACTTTATAAGTTACAGTTATATGAAGATAACAAGGTTGTGTTGTTTACCTCGGTGTTACCGAGGAGGATGTGTGGCTTCCTTCAAACTAACAAACGCATGCTACCGTATCCGGATGATCGTCTCTGGCGGACACAACTTTAGAGGTCACTTCCTTCTCCAAGCTCAAATATTTAGGTGTTGCTTTTCTCTCTTTCCTTCCCAGTCACCACCAAAGGGTTTAGGCATGGAAATAAGATATGGGAAACCCAACCAACATTCAGGATATGTGCATTAGGACATATTTCTGCTGTGAATCAGATGTTACACAGTCCTCAGGTTATGTCCCATGGAACGGCAGCATCTGTCAGTGTTCCTCACGTGTGGAGATACGGATCAAAAATAATCAGCTTCTGCTGCTAATTCCACCCCGTCAGACGTTTTTATCCACCATGAATAAAACACCTCTGCTGACTGGATGCAGCGTTCATATTGTCGTGCCGCCTCGCCTTCTGGTTTTAGCACCTCAGCGGTGAACGCTGCGGTTACAAGCTGTTGGGGGGTGGTCTGTTGACTCCCTATAGTCCTGCTTACTACTGCTGTAAATGAAGTTGGGGTGGGGGAAGCTGGGAGGAGGAACCGCTAGCAATGCAAGCTGTGTGCGGGGACTCTCGCTGGCCTGGTGCAAGCTGTTAACTCCCTGGTCCAGCTACAGAGCTATAGGACGGCAGTGAGGCAGACTGTGGGGAACGCTGGCTGGACTGGTGCAAGCTGTTAACGGGCCGCGCTGTTTACGAGCGGCGTGGTGGGAGTGAGTCAACCTTGGGGGCTAACAAAGCTATGTGGTGGTACAATAACACAACATATATGCATGCAAAAAATCCAACCGGTGAAGGCAGGGGTCCAGCGGAAGCAGCTGTGTTAGTGTAGGCAGCGTTAGCTCGCCCGGTCGCGCTAACCTGCGCGTCGCTGAGTTCTGCCAAGGTGGTAGCAGGTCTGGGGCGCTGCAACATGTTCCCGCCGCCGTCCATCTGTCGGCGCTTGCTCCGAAGCACAGCATCTCTCACCTAATGTTATGTTTTCATTATATCCCCCTCAATATGGGAGCTATAGCATTTTGTGTGGCGTGGCCAGGCGGGCAGAGAGGAGGAGTGTTTGGATTGCTGCAACTTGTTCATATGAGCGTCCATCTGTTCCGAACCTGCTGCCCTCACAGTCGGTAGCTTATGCTGCGTCTCAGATGTATGGAAGAGATGATATGTGAGACTGACTACACCTCAGCCGAGATGGCTGCTCGAGTTGTTGCTTGAAACCTAAATTCGCAGGGCCTAAATTAAATGTAGTAATTCTTTGACGGATTATAAATCCTCAAGGAATTTGGCTACAATCCATTCCACCTGAAAAAAAGCAAAAGCAAAAGCAGAAACGGGACCAACGATCCTAATTAGTCCCCCCAATCAAAGTTAAATTAGTCATTGTAATACATCCAAATAACTTTGGATCAGGCAGTGTTGCGACAGATTTAATGGCATGAAATCTAATAGCAGAACACAGCTAATTATTTTGTTTTTCGGGGTGTCATCGCAGCGTTCGGTTCGCTGGAAAAACAAACGCCAACGTATCACCCACAAAGCGATTGTGTTGAAGAGAGAGAAGCTGAAAATAATTATCCTTTTTAATTAGAGAAAGGTGATAAGTAACAAGTGAAACTGGACAGCATAACTCTACACTGTATGTGTGTGACAGGTAATGGGAGATTTAGAGGCACAGTGTAAAGGGGAAGAGGACGGCAGACTGACTGATAAACATGTGACTGATGTTGACCATGTAGACAGACAACTAATTATTAATGTGACTGTTGATTGTGTAAGCAGAAAACAGTGTGACAGTCAGGTGACATGGCTGTTGGGTAACAATGTACATTTCGGTTCCGTTACTTTTGATCATTCGTGTGTTTGAAGTAGTTAAAGATGCAGTGTGTAGGAATTAGTGCCACCTAGCGGTGAGGTTGCAGATTGCAACCAACCGTAACTTCTCCTGTGTGGGCTACGGACTGGAAAAGGCAAAAACACGAATGGACCCTCTCTAGAGCCGGTGTTAGGTTTGTCCGTTCTGGGCTACTGTAGAAACATGGCGGTGCAACATGGTGGAATCCGTGAAGAGGACCCGCTCCGTATTTAGACATAAATGTTTCATTCTAAAGGAACAAAAACGTTTCAGGTGACTTTATACAATAAAGAAAACACACTTATTAAATTCTAACTTCACCTCCAGGTCTTAGTCTAAGTACACCCATTGCATTATAAATTATAAAAAAAAGCAAAACCACATTAATTTCCGTATGACCAATGTCATGACGTAGCGTAAACAAATATTACTGCTACAGTAGCTTTGGACAATAGCGCCATGAGGCAGTGAATTCGATGAATTTACTGCTCGTCGGACCACAAATGGGACAAGAATTAGCTAGCTTCAGACCCAGCACTGCCGCTCGCCACCAGTTCAGGTCATTTTCTGTAACCAGTGTAGCATGAAAGCGTGGTGGAATTAGTCAAGTTAATCAAGCTAACGTTAGCTAGTTAACTAGCCAGCTGCTAAATTTCACAACTTCTGCCGCCGTTCTAGCCACAACGTTGTATTTAGAAATCCCCAGAACTTCTGCCAGACCAGTGTGAGGCTGATGGGAGTGTTGTTACATTTTGAGTATATTTCATAAACCGGTAAAGTATTGGACAGCAAAAGTAAAACTTTAAACTGATGATCGTGCTAAATTTAAAGTTCTGGAGATTGTTACAATTCATCCTCAGGGGAACATGAGTGTCTGACCCAAATATGATAGCAATCCAACCAACAGGTGTCAAGGTATGAAACTCGAAAACCACAAATGTCAACCTCATGGTGCCACTAATGGAAAAAGTCAAGGGATTACCAAAGTGAGCAGGATTCATTGCTTGGGCATCATAAATGTCACATTTTCATCCAAAAGCTATTTCAGTCCGGATTAAAGTGGTGGACCGACTGACATTACTGTCTAGAGATAGTGGGGCTAAAAATACAAGCATTACAAGCGTTTATTTTATTTTATGTTTATTTTATTTTTATTTATTTTTTTCCTACTTAGTTAACTTAATACAATTATATTCAGTGTATATACTGTGCATTTTTATTACTTTCTTTTCTTAAATGTAATAGGTCCTGCTCTGTTATTTTATTATATTGTATATAGTGTGCATTTTCCATACCGAATGTTTTATTTTATTGTGTAACCCTGTTTGCTGCTGCCACAGACAAATTTCCCCTTGGGGATGAATAAAGTACATTTCTATTCTATTTCCATTGTATGTACTGAAATCAGTAAAACATGAAGTTGTATTAAATAAAGCCGGCCCTATTTGTAACATATTCCATCACTTCAAAACAGCGCCAACAGGGCATACAGGGCATTCCCTTTCCTTCCTCCACGTTGTCCTCGCGTCTTCGTTTCAGATGCAGATTGAATTCAACACGGTTGTGTTGTGAGGCCACGGTTTACACAACGTGTCGAGATCACTGTCTGAGCAGCAGACCTGGGGATAGGAGAGGCTGCTGGGAAACGGCCGCAGTGAGAATAACCGTCACGTTGAGTGAGCGCAAACGCATGTACAACAACAACAACGTGCTTTTTAAAGCAGGCAAAGCAGTGCTGTGCATTTACATATATATACATGTTAATACATGTATATATATATATATATATATGTTAATACATATATATATATATATATATATATATATATATATATATATATATATATATATACATGTTAATACATGTATATATATATATGTTGATACATATATATATATATACATGTTAATACATGTATATATATATATATATATATATATGTATTAACATGTATATATATATATATATATATATGTTGATATCATATTAGCATACGACACAAACGGAGAGAGTGAATGCATGTATGCATATGTATTCTCGTCCATATGTAGACATCTTTTGATTTTATGTTTTAGCAATAGGTTTGTCTCAGTGTGTGTGTGTGTGTGTGTGTGTGTGTGTGTGTGTGTGTGTGTGTGTGTGTGTGGACTCCTAACAGCAGGAGGATAACCTGAACCATCCACCCTCTGTAATCACTGCTGTTTATGGCTGCATAAAACAACACGCACACACACACACTCGCTCTCTTGCTCTCCCTCATTTTATCTCTTCTTCGCTCACTTTTACACACACGCACACACACACACACACACACACACACACACACACACACACACACACACACACACACATATATACACATTATAGCCGCTGTGTGTCTCCCTGGCTGTGTGATTATTGCCGTCTGGTCCGGGGCTCTTATCACTTTTGTGACGGAAGTGGCTGACACACACACACACACGACCCTGACACACCTTCGCCCTCCTCCCCCGTCTCTCTCTTTCTCTCTCTCTCGTCCTCTCTCTCTCGTTCTCTCTCTCTCTCTCGTTCTCTCTCTCTCTCTCTGTCGTTCTCTCTCTCTCGTTCTCTCTCTCTCTCTCGTCCTCTCTCTGTCGTTCTCTCTCTCTCTGTCGTTCTCTCTCTCTCTCTCGTCCTCTCTCTGTCGTTCTCTCTCTCTCTGTCGTTCTCTCTCTCTCTCTCTCTCTCTCTCGTTCTCTCTCTCTCTCTCTCGTCCTCTCTCTCTCTCTCGTCCTCTCTCTCTCATTCTCTCTCTCTCTCTCTCATCCTCTCTCTCTCTCTCGTTCTCTCTCTCTCTCTCTCTCTCGTCCTCTCTCTCTCGTTCTCTCTCTCTCGTTCTCTCTCTCTCTCTCTCGTCCTCTCTCTCTCTCTCGTTCTCTCTCTCTCTCTCGTCCTCTCTCTCTCTCTTTGCGGCGGCGGAGCGGCAGCGTGGCGTCTGCACTCGTCCCCGCCGAGCCGTGTGCCAGTTCTGGGAGATTGGCATTAAAGCCAGACATGAGCTCATCGGCCCAGCTGGGCAGACAGCCCATTACAATGCTCAGCAGGGCCCTACCGCAGGGGTGAAAAGAGCTCAATACCTGCTGATTATCTACTCTTTCTCCCTGTCTGTGTCTCTGCGGCCCTCTCTCCCTGACTCACTGGCTCTCTGCTCTCTCTCTCCTTCTTCCTCTCTCCCCTTTCTCTCCTCTTTTCTTCTCCTCCTGTCTCCCATTCATTAATTCATTCAAGTCAAGTATCCTCCACCTCGGGCTCCGTCTATCTCTTTCTTGATCTGTCTCATTCAATCTGTCTCCCTCTCGTTCAAACCCAAACTTGGACACACACATGCGCTGTCTGTCTGTTGTCTTCCTTTCTCTTTTTCTCCCCCTCTTGTCTCTCACAACTTTTCCAGCGAGCGCCGTGGTGTCATTGCAGTGGTGCCTGCGGCAGTAAGAGAGGTAGGGAGGGGTGTTTCTTTTTTTAAATGGGTGGAAGCGAGGTGTGTGTGTGTGTGTGTGTGTGTGTGTGTGTGTGTGTGTGTGTGTGTGTGTGTGTGTGTGTGTGTGTGTGTGTGTGTGTGTGTGTGTGTGTGTGTGTGTGCGAGTGTGTGTCTAGAAATGACAGGGGTGGGAAACCAGACAGCTGGTGCACCTGTGCGGACAGGATATGACACGGTGCCGCAGCCAGACAAGGGCAGTAAGCAGCAAATATGATGTGGCGTGCCAGACGTTTTTTTTATTGAAGGCAACTCTCTACTCTGCAATCTCTCTGTCTGGAGTAGCCTTTCTGTTACTTAGCGCTCCGCTGAAGACGCCCGAGTTACAGTCTATGCCTCGGCAAACACTCCCCCCTCACCCACCCTCTCTCTCCCTCCTGCTCTGTCAGCTGGCGAGATGTATTGCGGTTAATTCATGAATCCCATTCAGGGTTGGTATTAAGGCTGAGTCATATCCATCTTTTGTTCTGACATTTGGAATGGCATTCAGTAATACAGAGTCCACACAGAAGTCACAGGGTGTGGGTTTTTTTTTTCAAGTTATTAGTCCGACTGAAAATGTTATGTCAGAGTCAAAATGGATCACCGTCATGCGCGGGTACTTTCATCACAAAAGTCCCATGATAGAGGCTGCAGCCCGCAGGACGATTCTTTTTTATTTTTGGATAAACAGACATTAGGAGATGCAGGATAGAAACTGTTTTCCTGCTGTTTATATAATGGCTTTAAGTGTGTTTTGTGGATTTTAAAGTGGTGCGGGTTGATTCTTGGTGTGCTGCATGAAACATTTGTGCATCTGGATGATGGGATGTGGGATTTGCTCAAGTTCCCAATGGCTGCCATGAGCAGTGGAGGTTCGCCATCAGCCGTGATGTACAGCAAATTAGTTGTAGAGCACTAGTAATAGATCATTAAAAGGAACCGATACGTTCTCTTTCCAAATATAAATCGTACTGAACTTTTCAGAAGATGGGGTAGAATTTAGAAAATGTCCAGAAACTAAGCAGATGAACTGGAACACAGATTCAAACGGCGAGGAATGGATGAAACATGGTCAGCTTAAATAGATCATTTTGTGATGATGCCTTGCACCTACATGAGACCTGCGTTTAACGACAGGTAGGGGGGCCACCGATGAGGGGTGACAGGGCCCCGCTACGTCACTCCTCCGCATTCTAAATATGGTAACTTCTGTTCATTGGTTGCGAAAACAGACAACATGGCGACGGCCGTAATCCAAGTTGGCAACGACGAAATCGTCAAACTCGAGGCTTCAAAGCGGCAGTCCACAAACCAATGGTAGCATCACGATGGCTATGTCCACTTCTCACACACGGTCTGTAGTTTAACAACAGGTGTGTGCTGAACATGAACAATAACAATCGGGCAGGATGTATGGATTGGGTAGTGAGTGACAGGTGTTGTGATATTGGATTGGTGCACAGACTCTCAAAGGACAGATTAATAAAAAAGATTGTAAAAATCGAAGCAGCAGAAGCCGTGATATCATGACTTTCATTTAGTCAAGTCAACATTTCCCATAATGCAACTCTAACCCCTTCTAATTGCTACAGTTTGTAATGTAGGGTTTACGCCGAAGTTCCATAGTCTCAAGCCCGAAGGTATCATCAGGGCCAATGTTTTACATTTAGGAAAGCTCCCTCAACAACAAGACATCATACAACTGTTTTCACAATCCGAC